>JAHWFP010204681.1:46050-64736 GCA_023313725.1 Lithobius niger | reverse complement strand
ACAAGACCGTTTCATTTTGCTGTCCCTTTCTCTTTACCACCCCACCTCACTCAACACAAACCTTTAGATAATTAACAACTTTATTTTCTGCTGTGATCCACGAAAATCATCATGGTGGGCTCGGAAGCAATAGATTTCAGAAAAAACAGCACTGTCGGCGGCCTCAAAATGGCAACTGTTCAGTTTGTGACATGTGCTCATTTTGTCTCGTTGTACCCAGTGTTTCACTATTTCGAATTTTTATGCATATGCCTCTGAATCAACATCTTTTTGAAATTTTGACGACAATCGAAATAGTTAAATAAATATTCACAAATCTAAACAGTCTAAACCTATTAATCTAAATAGTTCTTTAATTTTGCACATTACGGTTTGCCTTTTTGGGTTATAGAGCAGCGTCATGTGACGTCATATTGGCTACAAGAGAGATAGCTGCAAGGGGCACTAGACTGAAATGGAGGGTTAAACAACGGCACTTCTAGTCAAGGCAGTGCTTTGAGAGCGGATTTCATAGGCTTAAAAAACGTGGTTATCTCCGATCCCTTATGCTGCTAGGTTGTAATTGGAAAATAAAGATTCCACTTGCTTAAAAATGTCAGCAACTGCCAACAAATACACAAAAATCGCGCATTATAGGCCTAAGAAATCCACTCTTAACAGCATTGTCTTCAGTAAGACGCCCTTCTTTTCCCCCTCCTGTGTCCCTTGCAGCTATCCCAGTTACTGGCTCCAGCATAGAGTTATATACAATAATACTACGTCGTGTCACTGCCCTATAACGTTTGTAATTTTGGAGAAATGCATTCTAAACAAACGCATACTAAGTAGCTGCACTGCAAATTTCGATATTATTACTGCATCTCTTGGACACTAGTATACCGAAATGTAACTGCCATCAAAGTTAGGGACTTCTGGAACGTCCTATACACAAACACGTTAGGGACATAATTACCAGGTCACCAGATCGAACCAAGAGGGCACCACGGGTTCTACTTCTGATCTTCTGATTGTTTTGTTCTTAAGGAAAGCACACAGTCCAAACCCGAAGGTTTGTTCCTTATTTCCGTATACGCACAATGTTTCTTAGTTGTTCCTGTCTGGTTTTAGCCTGGTGATTTCGAATTCGTTCAGTAGCAGAAGCAAAACCATGAGCAGTTCTTCAAAATGGCGGAATTCAAGATGGCCGCCAAGTACGATTGTTAACAACTGGGCTAAAAGGTTATATTGAATTATAAAGAATCAATCAGTATGGGCATCATAAATTAGATCAATTAGGAATGCTAAAAATGTTACATATTTTTCTCGCCTCACTGGCTTTCAGACGCTCCCCAGAGTAAAAGGAATGGCTGAAGTTTGCCTGCCCCCATGCCACACCTTCACAACAAACAGTGTCGAGTGGGAGACTGAAATTAACTGGGGAGTTATTTAAGATACAACTCTCCTTTTGGCGAAAGCGGGTGGTTTAGGTTCTTTTGACAAAAAGCTGTACCGGCTTGTCGGGTTGGGTGTGGCAGTGGTGAACTGCTGGCTTTACCCGAACACATAAGTCGTAGCATCTGTCCTCTCAATCGCTGGGAGTGGACATTTTCAACGACTGGCTTGCAATGATAGATACGTGTTTTACGACAAGAATCCAAGGTGTAAGCTTCAAGAGGTACAGGGATGTGAAGAGGACAATGTGTTTGTTTCACTATGGACGACAATTCGAACAACACATTGAACCAATGTATAGGTCAGCCGTGCTGCAATGGGGGAAAGGAATTTCCAGCAAATTCTACTTAGTCTTCGACTGGAGTCTTGTTGATGGTATAATGGCAAAGACTTTCTCTGGTTTTGAGGCTTCCGTGATACAGAAAGCCGCAAAAACACAGCCCTGGGAAATTGTGCAGGCTGACCACGAAGTGGCCGAGTCCAGCAGTCCTGCTCCACGGCGATGAGCGGTCCTAGATTTCTTAAAATGTGATGCCACACTTTCTATGCAAAAGACCAAGATAAAAATAAAAGGTAAGCTTCAGTTTTAGCAACTTCTTTCAAATGTGACATACTTGCGCGTTTTTGGAAGGAAAAACGATGCTCTCCTGTTTCCGCAGAGAAGTACATACAGCTTACAGTTTTCCAATTGGGAAACAAATTCATTATAGATGCATCCAGGAGGGAACTACCCAGAAATCAGCATGGACATCGATGGCATGGAGTAGTGCCAAGATGCAGCACACAAAGACGTGAAATGCAGTCAGCATCGAGTCTTCGATGAACAAAGGCAAAAACACGGTAACACCGTGGGTTTACTACGGCAGACGATTTATACTAGGAGTGTGTGTCATCCAGAGCTCATCGCCTGAAGCAGGGTGGGTTTTACCCAACACATTTGATCTAACTTACACGCAGGGAATGGCAATATGGTAGTTAATGTTGGCTAGAAGATGCTAGCACTGACGTAGGCACCGATTAACCTTTCACTAATGCATTTTTTCTGATGATTTTTTTTTAAAGTTGGATCGGTGGTGGGATTCGAACCAGCATTCACATGGTTTGGAGGCGGGGACGCTGACCACTGGGCTTTGCAGCTCGCTCGCTCGCGGTCCCCGGGGTTCCCTCACAAAGCTTGAGGCCCGCTTGAGTTCGGTTTTTTACCCGAACACTTTATGTCCTTGTTCGAGAACGCCACTAACAAAAGGGTTAAGCTGGGCAAAGAAAAACGTTTATTAACCCTTTCACTAATGAATTTTTTCTGATGATTTTTTTAAAGTCCCATATGATAGTTGGGCCCCCTCACAAAGCTTGAGGCACGCGCATGGACTCAGTTTTTGGCCCGAACACTATATGTCCTTGTTCGAGGGCGCCACTAACGAAAGGGTTAAATCTCCAGACCTTGTATAGGTAGTGCTGACCAGGAGACAGAGAACGAGAAGATGGAAAACCTCATTAATAATTTTTGCTTTTCTTTCAGCAAAACGAGCACCATGCACAGACACTTACACTGACACTGACATGACTACACCTTTCTACTCGGTAATTATATAAATCAAAGCTTTACGTGTCACTGAATGGTTACCGACAAACCAACCACCGATCTACACACTATATCTCCCTTAGAGGAAGCCGTTTGCTTTTATTCTCATTGCACCCACACTACGGCAATGACGTCATTTCGAGAATCGTCGGATTTTTACGAGAAACACCACTCTTGTTTCTTGTCAGGATTCTGATCTTTTGCATTTAACTTCATTTATGAGCGGTATAAAAATTAGGTTTTAGGCCTACTTAACACGAACTACCAATGCAGAAGCCAACGAAATCACGGATATGATGACGAATTACGATGGGGCTATCATCTATGCCAAGCAGAGGAAAACATCGCAAACCTCGTCAAAATCAACGTCGGCAATCGAAATTATTTCGTAAATCGAAAATCGAAATCGTATAAATCAAAATAGAAGTTTATGAATCACTTTGTGGAAAGAAAACAAAAATTCTCACACCCAAATGCCACTCGTGCTCTTACGAAATCGATGTTTTGTGTTTTAGCGTGCAGATTTTTTCCAGCAAATAAAATCTGGAAAGAGGTTTCATGCTAAAAACACACAAATTATCGATTCCATACAAGCACTCGTTGCATTACCGCTGATAATCATTACCATGCAGGCTGTCTGTGGTAATGCTGAGTGAGAAGACCACAAAAGTTGGACTTTTGAAGAAGCGTTTTTATCTCTCTCCTTCGTTTCAGATAAAAGGCGAAACATCAAGGCATTGGTTAGGCCTCCACTGGTTCACTCCAATCGCAATGGAAGACGTTTGAACAGCCAAGGCAACACACCCAATCAAAAAATGGGCTGTCGAGGGAAGGAAAGAGGGGAGGTTGTTTGCAACTGAGACTCTCATTAGCGTAATGTGTAAGACGAAAAACCTTCACTATAGAATGGATCGCTAAGGACAAGGAAATTCGGTTTGAGTCAGGATGGAACGTGAAGACGTTAAAGACCATACCACTTGCTTCGAAATAAAGGCGGAGGTGGTTAAGGTACACGTTCATATATCTGTGTTGTGCGACTGACTTACAATTTTCATTTCACTGAGGTCTCATTGATGTAAAGGCTGATTATCAGCGTTCACCTTGATTAAGCGTTGTTTTAAATCAGGTGATATTTCTACCCTTGTTTGGCCTTTTAAAGTTTTCGTAAGGCCTATTCTCGAATATGCGTGCCCACTATGGTCACCATACTCGCTCTTGCCAGATATTGCCCTTTTTATGCCTGCATTTGCTAGTGCGGCCTTGCCTACGAAAGAGCCTAAAGGCCTAAAAAAAGCCTAGAAAGGGCCGAAAAAGGGCTAAAAAAAGCTAAGAAAGGGTAAAAATATAGTAAAAGACAGGTCCTTAGGAAAAAATATCCATTAAATGCCTACAAAAGGCCCTAAAAGTGCTAAAAAAGGGCAAAAAAGGCTGAGAAAGGGTAAAAAGGTAGTAAAAAAAAGGTACCTAAGAAAAAATGTCCATTAACGCCTAAAAAAGGCCCAACAAATGAAAAAAAAGTGCAAAAAAGGTTAAGAAAAAGTAAAAAAAAAGACAGGCAAAAAAAAAAGTTCCCAGAAAAAAATGTGCCCTTTACTAAAAATTGCTCCTGCCTTCTCGGAGGTCTGAACACGCTACTGCCCAGCCTGTTTTAATAGCGTTTCCGTAATGGTTTCATCTTCAAAATTTTATCTCCCGAAAGGGCATGAAAAAATGGAGGAGAGGGTGTGGTATGTACCCCAATATGCGGGTGCCCTTTCTCCCCTTCCCTCCCACCACGATTATTTCAGGAGGCCAAAAGTTTCTTTTCGCCGCTGGAGTTAACTCTTCCCAGTCATCCTTATCCGCCTACCCTGTCTCATACTTGGAAGTGTTTTAAAGCCTTATTATTTTAATACACAGCTAAAGTATGAAACGATTAGATAAAAACACACTAGAAATAACGTAGTTACAATAAGCCACCATTATGCGCTTACATTCCATTCAAGTGACGTGAGCCGGGTTCAAACTGGCGAACGACTCCATCACCATATCACTGCCATACCGTCTTTATTCGTTCACTGGCAGCCATTTACCGGCATTTATGCCGATGGGAGAGTGGCTGGCTGTATCGGTAACGGTGGTAACTGGTGATGGTTGGACTGGCTCGTCATTTTGAATCCGGATTAAGTCAGTCAATGGAAACGTAAGTGCATAAAGGTGGCTTAATTGTACAACGTTAAATCTAGTGCACGCTTTTTTTATACGGCAAGCCGTTCCTGCTTTATTCTGGAATTGCAGATATTTTTAAATGTCTTAGAGATATCTATAAAAGACGAAAAGACGAAAAAGACGAAATCACGACGTTTCGGTTCCTAGCTCGGAACCATTTTCAAGTGAATGGTTTAAAACATGTCAAACAGCTTAAAAATTTAAAAATCAATAAAACAACAGTATAGAGCAGATGGGTTATAAACTTGACAAGTCTTAAGGATGTAAGGTCCCATACTAAAAGTAAAAATTAAAATTAAATAAAAGTCGGCACAATTCGAAAAAATGTGCCAACAGTCAGCTCCTAACTCACCTAAGCCCTCAGGTCAAATGGTAAGAGAAAGAGATATCTGTAATTGAATTAACGATGTCTGTAATTGAATTAGGGTTTTGCAGATATGATTCAAAACGTGCGATTTATGAATATCTTCAAATGAATTAGACATATTTAATATAATTTCAGATATATTTAATATAATTAAGATACCTTAATTAAGATATTAAGAATTCATTTACTGATATCTCTAAGGTTACAAGTCGGATTTGTGTTTACACAAAACATTCAGTGAAAACACCACTAAATCATTTAAAGATGCCAATCTTATATGCTGCCTGCAAAGATTAGATATCTTTAATGGCACATTCCTCCTGGTTGGTTTTCCTGTATGGCTCAATTTTGCAACACTAATTCCGATGAGTGTAAATGTTGTAAATGTTGTAAAGGCATTCATTTTCCCATTTTTACCCTCGTGAGAAACGGCGTTGCTTAATTCACTCTAATCTGTGTCAACGTCATCTGTGCAAATGTTGCAAAACCTATTTCGCTCAGGATGCTCGAATACAGTGAGAAGGTATGTCCTTTTAAGCGAATTAGAGATATCGGCAATTCATTTAAAGATTTCTCCAATCCTGAATAAAAGCAGGAAAATGGCTTGCCATATTTCCCTGATGACTCATACAACGATTTGTGTTTATTTATTATAATAAACAAGGTTTTATTTGACCTTCAGATTTTTTCATCTATCAATTATTAGCTCCACGCCAATTTTCACGTTTTAAATTCATCAATGAAATATCTCGTTGTTGTAGTTGAAAGGACGTAATTCCTTTCACGCTTAACCTCCCTCATACTGAATGGATCATGTCCTATTAAGCCGCTAAAAATTAATTAAGTGGTTCTCATAAGGGTACTAAAATATATTCTGCGAGCGGGTGGTGTTTTTTTTTTTTACCTTTTACGTTCGTGGTTTTTCAGATGCGGGCGATGGCTTTTTTTTTTATATACCAAACAAAAACGAAATCGGTAGATTACATTTTGTTGTCGATGTACAATATCTATATTTTAAAGCCAGGATCAGCGTGCAAAACTTCCACATTTAATAAAAGTCATTCTTTAGATCTAAGTTTTTAGTTGTGACATGCCTCTAAACGATCCTTAGATTCGTTGCTAGGCGATCATGTGAATGGAGCAAAGAGCTGGTGTGGTCATCGGCTCCAGCTAATGCTTGGTGAAAGTGCTGATGCGTGATTGGTACTTTTTTTTTTAAACAATGTCCTAAAAAACGTTTCATGCGCTAAGAAGAAAAAACCATACGTGCGCTCCTGAGAACCACTTAATTAATTGTTAGTGGCCGTAATGATTTGCATTTATTTCGGACTATCAGGAAAACCGATAAACGCTTCGATTTGCTGTCTTTTTGTTTTACCTTTTAAAACGGTAAAACCAAGTGTCGCACAATAATTCGCACGTGTTAAAGTTCTTTACACGTTACCATTTTTGCAGATGGATTATTTTCAATTCACTTTTATATTATTTACAGCAATTTACACCGCTATTTATTTCTCCTTCTTTGAGTGTTACGAGTGATATACTTATTTGTATTTCCTCTCCACTGCAGGGGCGGATTTAGCATAGTGCGGATGGTACAGCCGCCCCCCCCCCCCCACTTCCTCACTAAAAATATAGACATTTTTATGAGATTTGAATTTTTTATTGTACTGTAAATCGTTTATTTACAGCTCTGGCGAAGCCTCCCCCCTTCCCCAAATGCTCTACGGTCAGAAATCGTGAAATTATCTAGTTATAGCCTCCTTCCGGGGAGGGGGGGGGGGGGCTAAATAAGTTATTTCGCGATTTCTGACCTTAAAGCATTTTAAATCGTAATTTTTCTGCTAGAAATTGACTAAAAGCTTCATACATTCAATATTTGACTGTGCGACTGTAGACTACTTCATTAATAAAAACTTCTTCTTAACGTTAGGGCGCAAGATACATTTTTCACATGAAAAGTTTGGTAAAGTACGTATTCTTTTTGCAGAATTCTGGATTCCGCGCCTGGTCGATCGCCTATGACCAGGCGCGGGGCCAAAGCGTGAGTAAATCCGACCGAATGGAGCCCTGATCACGGAATAACTAGTTCAGTGAGTTATCTTTATGCCGGCGGACAAGCGGCCGCGTGGGTAAAGGCGATATGGCAGTGATCTGCTGAAGGACTGGTTCAACGGTTCGAATCCGGGTCACGTAAAGGCATAAAGGTTGCTTACTGCACTACGTTAATTCTTGTGCATGTTTTTTTTTTTTTTGCTGCTGGATTACTTCCAATGTTACCTGATGTAAATTAGTTAAAACCAGGAGCCAGTAAATTCCGTGGGGGTTGTAACACTCGCTTTGTACTCCACCATTAACACAAAGCCGTTTGGGAGAGAAGCACCAGACTTCAGCTTCTGGCTCCAAGCAGGTGATTTAACGTCGACAAAATCTTATTTTACCAGAGAGCAATGCTAAGAGGCTTTAACGTCACGGCACGCGCGAGAACTGGCGTGTAGTCGGGAGACAACACACGCAATTTCTACGCCAGTCGGCCTTGACACCAGAAACAAAGTTCCGTCCTCGTTTTACGTTCGTTTAAACGTTTTCTTGCGAATTGATACACGCTTGGACTATTCGCAGCACAACGGATATTTTTCGCACATATTTATTAAGCAAAAATCTACACAACGTAATTTGTTAACATAAATTTTCCGCAAAAGTAAAAACGGCCACTAGTTTCGACAATTGGCCGCATGGAGTCAGGACTTACACTCTCCTTCATGCTGATTCTGTTAAAACTACTTGACATCGGTTAAAGCGGCACTATCGCCGATAAAAAAAAAACGAACGAAAATACCATGACGCTATCTAGCGACGGTGATACTGTTAACCTGTACAGCTTACTCCTAGGTCCACGAGGACGGACCAAATTTTTACTCGATAATTAAGGAGATCATGGCTTGTTTGTTTCGTTAAAAGAAATGTTGTTGTGCATCCCTTCGCTTGGGGCAAGCAAGTGCTAGATAGTACTAGATAGCAATAGATGTTGCCAGATTTTGCCAACTTTCAATCGGTGAAGAATTGGTTACCCGAATATAGTACGTAAACGAAATAACGTGTGATGAAGTAGCGGATCCAGGACGAAATTTTAGGAGGGGGGATTGCTCACCAGCTAGGGTTCGAAAATATAATTTTCCTCTCTTGGTCCCGCTTCACAAATTTTAGGGGAAGGGGGAGGGAGGGTATCGGAAGGGGAAGAAGAGGAGGGGGGGATGGAACCAAGACTTATTTAATGCAAGCTCTTTTTTTCACTGTTTTTTTTAACCAGTAAAGGAGAGCTATTTGTGCCCACCAATTTCCGTTCAAACTAAAAATTGTAGGCAAAATAAATTCGTTTTTTTCTTTGAAATTATTCGATTGCCTGTTCGATTCTTCATGTCGTCGATTTTCGTCGTCTTAAAAATGTATAGCTGTTTTGCTATCGTAAAAATTGAGAAAGATTTCTGAATCTGTAGGCTAAAAGATTAACATTTTTACAGGATTTTTTAAGTTGGTTTCGTCTTTTTATTTCGCTTTCCTCCACTTTCATGTTGCTTTCGGTCATTTTGGTATTGCGCGTAACAGAACAATGGACAAAAGCAAAAAAAAAAGGGAAGAAACCACCATAAAATACACCTGTAATTATAATGCTTTTCTAAAGTGTGCCTCTGTCTGTGTAGGTAATCGAAATAGATTTACGAAGTTACAGTGAAGATCATACAGTATTATCAGCTCGTGTGTCTGATTAGGTTTTAGGAGGGGCAATCGCTTCCATCGCCCACCTCTGGATCCGCACCTGGTGTGATGTAATATAGATACAATTGCTTTGATAGGTATATGTAACTTAGGCTACTCTTTGATAATTTAAGTTTGACAAGCTTTTGTTATTTTTCAACTAGGATTTTGGAGTATAATACTATAAACGAATATTGACTTGTGGAAATGCCTTACATCGTTTTTTCTTCTTTCACAGATTTTAGTTATTATAGTTTTATTATTTTCGAGCTGTCGTATTCTTGCTCTCCATAGGGTGGATTTTTTTTTCTTTTTGGGTTTTATAATTACAGCAGCTAAGAAATAAGAGTTTTTTGTTTTTTTTTAACGGTTTACGGGGTACGCTAAACCAAAAATTAATTTTTTTTTGTACTATCACAACGCGTGGGGCACATACCTGCAACATTTTTGCCGTCGATTCTGCATCTTCGGCTTCGGGGATGAAATTTATATCCCGTACCTGGATAACACTGCAGAAACCCATTTTCGGGGTATTGGCGCGCGGCAAATAGGCCTAAAAAATTTTTCACAAACCAACAAGACACAGGCTTCCGAGGCCGCGATGAAACTGAGACCGTTTATACTTCCTCGGGGCGATCCAGATCCCTTTTATATACACACGTGGTTCTCTCCCGCCGGGCGACACATGAAATTTTGATGACGGTTCAGTTCGGACTTGGCTCTTGTTCGTGTTATCTTTGCTTGTTGTCACAGTAACCATTCACCTCTCGTGTTGTCTTCGACCTCTGTATTACGAATCGTTACGTCATGCCTGCGCCGCTCCGCGTTGGTCAACGTGATGCGTCAAGCGATGCGATTGGTGGTCAAAACTTACTAGCATTCCTCCAAAACAGATTTACGTTTTACGAGAGCGAAAATGGCGTAAAATGAATTGCATTTTAAAGAGTGATAGGCTAAATTAGGCCTAATAAAGGTGTAATAAAGTGAGAAAAGTGCAATAACAGAAAAGGTGTAGTAATGGTGTAATAAACGGAGGGGAAAACTGTAATAAATAAAGGTGTAATAAAAATGTAAAAAGGTGTTCTAAAAGTGTAAAAGATGTAATAAAGTGGAAAAAGGGCAGTAACATAGTAATAATTTGGCTATAGAATACCATCCATAGGTAGATTTGAGTAGCCAAACATAACGCTTACTTTGTGGTGAGTCAGATTATTTTTAACCTTAGGCCAGGGGAACATTCAAGACTCTTTTCAGAACGTTAGAGAGTGTCAACACGAAGTCATCCAACACTCAAGGGTTAAAAACGAAAATGTGGGTTAAAAACTGTCCTTAAGTCGGGTAAAAGAGGAAACAAGATGGCGATTTGTCATAAAATCGTCATAAAATCTGGATCCGTTTTGTCATAAAATTTAACAGAAAATTCGCGATTTTGGCGTGGGAGCCCTGAAAATGATGAAATAATGGTAAAAAAAAAAGGCATAATATAGGTATAATAATGGCTCAAAATGACATAAAAGGTGTAAAAAGGTGCAATAAAATGGGAAAAGACTATTCAGAGTAAAATAAAAAGCACCAACGGGTGCATAAAAATACGAACTTTTTTAAATAAGCCATTTCGCAAGAACTCTCTTCCATCATCAAGAATAAAAATAACACTTTGTTACCTAATGACGGTGAGGGAACAAAGTAAGAAACGCATTGATAAGGTTTAGTTTACGCGAAAATCACTTGCTTTGCTCGCTCAATCTACGTACCTCCGCGAATATTTGACAATCTTTTAAAATTCTTCAGGTCTACTTTTTCCGTGTGGTCGGTTCAAGTTAAAGGAAAACCAATTTTAAGATCTATATGTATGATGCAAAATATGTCGTTCTTTACGGGTTTTTTTTTCACAACCAATAACTAACTATACCTGATCGAACAGTAACTTTGCCTAATCGAACTTTGACGTCATCAGCAACTTCAGTTTTTACGCATCTGAGTGTCAAATAATCAAGTTAGAGTCATTTAAAGCCAAGCCAATTTTAAGATGTATAATTATGTAGTACTAGCCACGTCGCTCGCTCCGTTGGCGTCGTCTCACTTTGCTCCAGGAGGTATTCATGAACAAACTATGACGTCATGAACAAACATCATGTTGATGAAAAAAAACTTTGACGTTATTTTTTTCTGGGTTTTTCGCATATTTGAGGGTCAAAATATCAAGTTACAACGATGAAAATAGGTCCAACCGAAGCGCAATTTAATTTTTACTGCCAATAACTATATCTGATCGAACAGTAACTTTTTGCCTGAACAGTAACTTTGCCTTATCGAACTTTGATGGGCAGTTTTCAGAGCTGTTTTTCGCGTATTTGGGGTCAGAAAATCAAGTTAAAACAATGAAAATAGGCCTAATCGAAGCGTAATTAAATTATCTTTCATTTGGCGCTACTCTCATCTCTGTAGGTGCCTTAGTTCAAGAGGAGTAAAAGTACACGCACGCACGTCGTATGTTATTAATGATGTAGATAGCAGGTTGTGTCATCAACTGTTACACCGGTTTCTGATTTTAAGAGGGCTAAATAGTGGTGACGGTGGGAAAAGGTGATTAATGTGGAGCTAATAACTGGTTACAGGAGATGAAAGTAAGGCGTTGAGAAGATGAGAAGAAGATGACTGCCAACAGACGACTAATCATAAGAAATGTTAGCACTGCGTATGAAACACCGTTCCGCCAATTAGTGATTTTGGTGTCATGGGTTTCTCGCACTAATTCCACTAACTGGAAGCCCGTGATTGGTTGTACGGCTTTACTAGTGTGTTCATGGAAGCTGTCCTAGAAGAAAACGCACGAAAAACGGTCTATCACGGACTAGCTGTTCTTGCAAAAAAGGGAATAACCAGCAAATACCAGTAAAAAAAAAAAAAAAAATGCGCATTTGCAGAGTATAGGGCACTGAAAATTAGATATAACTCAAAGTATCTTTTAAGTCTAAGATGGGGAGAAAGAAGTCAAAGTTCAAATTTTGTACACCTAAAATTAGTATGTGCTTAAAAAATATTTTGGACTTGGAAAAATGTTTGAGCATGACTGCTCTACCTGGGCAACGTTGTCCAAACTTTCAGTTCCAGTCACTGTATAAGAATAAGAGAAGTAGTCACTTAGACTCTGAAAAAATCTGAACTTTGTCAGATTTTTAACGTTGAACAAATATCCAACTCTAAAAGATGTCCTAAGTTTAACCTTTTTCCAAGTCAGAAAAAAGTGTGGACATAGTTTATTTTCCCCTGTTGGACTTTGAAAATATTTTGAGTTGTACCTAAATTAGAAACACCCTCTAAATATACTCCTGTCGTAGCATTCGCTCAATGCAGCGAAAGTCATCTCGTTTTGTTACACATTATGCTTGTGATTGATTGACGGTTAAGGAGTTGGAGCCAAGCACAAAACAGTTTTTCAACCGCCATTTTATCCGCCATCTTGAATTTGAGGATTCCTGGGTAAATTTCGAAGTGGTTCTATATCTAAAAATGATCTTACAGGCATGCGCCGATTTTCATACCGATTTTCAAGCTTTTATGAAAAAGTGAACAATTCCTTGAATTTTAGCATCCCTGCAAAATGTCATATTTCCAGCATGATGGTTTCACAAATTCACTTCATTTCGGCGCACTTTCTTCATGTTATTAATGTGAGTCTTTTAACTGACCCCCCCCCAAAAAAACTGTCGAGGTATTTTTGTATTTTTCTCTTAGTTCCGGTCACAAAGGGTATGGTAATATGTGTAATGTTATAGAAAGGGTTATTTCACGTTTTTTTCTTAATACAGTATATTCATCTGTGCTGCTCATTGACACAACACTAGCATTTACTCATTAAACCTTAATAGTTGATAGCAAATAAAAATTCTATTTTTCAAAGAATTGCAAGTTTGGTGGCAAGGTTAGTCACCACCATGTTAACCTTGAAATAAATTCACAAAGTCTCCTTGTTCACCCTAACACAAATAAAATATGTATTGTACAGTTTTTTAAAGGCACATACAACACACAGCGCTTCAGCCAGTCTGGTTGGAGTCTTTAATAATTAGTCTTTAATTAGTGGCAAAATGGGTTACCATGTTAAGGGTGAGGTGTCCTTCGAGGGCGGAGGAGAGATTAGAGAACAAAATCTTCCTTAGGTGGCGTTACTTTTTTTCTCTCTCGATACCACAGTCTGCTAATGCATTTCTCAAGTTCCGAGCGGGAATGAGACACAGTTTTGTAATTTCCCTCCATGTACGAATAAAAAATGCGAGCTAGCTTGCTTGTCAACAGAGCAGTAGCCAGTACCCGCCCCGGTAGCGCAGTGGTTAGAGAGCCCGGCTATTAAACGGGAAATCCTGGGTTCGAGTCCCAGTCGGGGCAGTTGTCTTTTCTTCTTTCTCAGACTAGTGTATGGTGTATCCTCACAAGGCCAGTCTTTAATGGAGACTGCTTGCTTCATTTACCCTTTACCTTGTGATTTCTTTCTTTATTTATTGAGCAACACCAAGAAATAAGTAGCAGGTTTACCGCATAAACAAAAGGTATAAGACCCAGTTTCTAACTTCCAAAAAATAAATTGTACAACCCCTCACAAGTTTCCTGAATGGACAATTATGCGTTTTTCAGGGGCGTCGGTCGAACGTCTAACTGGAAAATCGTCTAATGGGATGATTGTCTAATATCTGCATAAATAAAAATCTGGGAAATCGTCTAAACGGAATATCGTATAATGGATAATCGTATAATGGATAAACGTCTAACTGGATAAACATCTAACTGGATAAACGTCTAACTGGATAAACGTCTAAACTGCGGTTTCTGATGTTATGTGTATAGCCGCAGCGAACGCGGTAGCGCGAGCAAGGCAGGGACGATTTTCCATTATACGAATTTCCTGTTAGACGACTTTCCGTTATACTGTTATACGGTATACGTTCTTCCAATTATGCGATTTTCCAGTTAGACGATTATCCCTCGCCCCGTTTTTCATGAAGATAGATCATTGCATAGTTCGAAATTAGTTATTTGGCGGCTTTAAATCTGAAGAATAATGCTTTGGTGTACCTTTCCGCTAACAGGGTCTTACTGCTCAGTTCTGCACACTCTTGGTGGTGTAAATTCGGACAACACCGCGTAACCGACTCCTTTGACTGTGTGGGGGCAGCCAAAACGGTTTCACGTTCCCCTCGGGCTTAAATGTGATTGATACACGGAGAGTAGGTCACCATCGAACACGGAATATCACTTCTCAACTTCTTGATCACTCCGCCGATCGACCACTGCAAATTGAAGGTGGGATCTAGGACGGTAGATCTTAGATCCCACCGGACAAGTAGACTCACGTGCGCTTACCGGAAAAGCAGATTAACGATTTAAGGCGCAGCCATGTGTGATACTTCCGCTTTGAGATTATGGGATGTCAACCGCCATTAAAGTTGAACACGGTGAGCAAATTCATTCTCAGTAACTCAAATATGCTGGAGAAACTCAGGTTCGACGAGTAGGGTAAAACACGCACGGCTACAGTTAACTGTGATGCCATTTGCAAAATTTATCCTAGGCAAAAGTTTGAACTCATTTTCCAATAGCTGGTCTAATTTAGAAATTGATGTTCGCATCGTTTTTTAAAATATACAGCGTTTTCACATTTGTGGCAACTTGCCTGTAGTATAAACGCGGTCTTCGTCGGGCACCACAGGAGTGATGACGAACTATAGGGCGTGTATCTCGCGGATCTCATTCAGGCGAGAGCAGAGGTGAGAACTGTGGGCGGGGTGCCCAGTATGTTTCTTCTGTTTTAAAAAAAAGCTACGTCCTTAATTTCGCGGCCTTGGCAGCTAGAAACGATAGAATGCCGTATTTATTTCTCAGATGCAGGCTTTCAGAGCTGAGTTGAATTGTTTCAAAGTGGCCAGCAACAATCGACTGCATGCATAAAGCTTTGTAGCGCGACGCCATAGCTGTGAAAAGGTACACGGATTACAAACAAAAACGACAATTGTGCCGTAAAATAGGGGGATATATGATTGAATTTTCACTTGTTAAAATGAACACGGATAAAAATTGATGATTTTTCATTGAAATAATAAAATGTACAATTGAGAAAATTCTATCTGTTTAGGTGCTGTTGTGCTTTACCGATCATATATTTAAAACGTAAAGCACAACAGCAATGCAATTTTCTCAATCGTACATTTTATTATTTCAATGAAAAATCATCAATTTTTATCCGTGTTCATTTTAACAAGTGAAAATTCTATCATATATCCCCCTTTTTTACGGTACACTTGACGTTTTTGCTTGTAATCTTAAATTGCTGTTATGCTCTTTATAGGGAGTTGCAATAATTTCGTAAATAAAGTAAAATAAATACATAGATTGTAGGATTGGCCTCTCGTGAATCTCATTCGGACGAGAACCGGAAGTTAGTTGGCGCTATTTTAGGCTGCGAATCGTTACTTAAACGTGGCTTTACAAACAATTGGTAAAACCCAAAACAATTAAAATCAAAAATCAAAAATTCATGTTATTTATCCCATTAATACGACTAATAACAAAAATTTACATAAAAAGGATTACACAAATGAATAATCACCTTAAAATTACGAATTATTAAATAGGCAATTCTGATAATTAATTGTTACCACTAAAGAATTAACCAGTTTTTACTGTTAGATACAAGAATTAACTAATTTTCACTGTCAGACATCAAAATTAACCACTTTTGACTCTCAGATATCAAATTAACAAATATTGACTGTCAAATAAAAGAATTAACCAGTTTTGACTGTCATGTACCAGAATTAACCAATTTTCACTGTCAGATATAAAAGTTAACCAATCTTGACTCTCAGATATCAGAATCAACCAATTTTGACTCTCCGATATCAGAAATAACCGATTTTGAGTAACAGGTATCAGAATTAATCAATTTTGATTGTCTGGTATCAGAAATAGGTGTCAGATATCAAAGTTAACAATTTTTCCTCTCATAGATCATAAATAACCATTTTTGACTCTCATATACCAGAATTAACAAATTTGGACTCTCAGATATCAGAATTAACAATACACAATCATTATTCCGAAAATTAATCAGAAACCAATGTACCAACTAAAAGGCAACGCATAAAACAAACCCAAAAGACCAGGTTATCACGTCTTTCAGTTAACGATTCATAATACGCTAATCTCATGAGTATTCATGGGCTATCTTTTTTTTTTATGGACACATATTTCCTGCTTGTGAATTTTACTGTCGTATGAAACGTGAGGTCTTGCCTGTGACTGCTTAGTGATTTTTTTCTTCCAAGTAATCGTTCTGTTGTGTTGAGGTTTTGTAACCATTTTTTTCCTGAACGATCGTCCAAGGCGGCGTGATTGAAAGAGCATGAATCATTAATGGTAATGCAATATTAGAAAATGTTGATGAATTTTTCGATTGAAGTCAGGAACTGGAATCCAAATAATCGATCCTTTTTTCCCCTTTGGTCACGAAAGGTGGAATATTCTCACAAAACCAATAACGATCAACGTGAACCAAAACTATTATCTTGATCGGTGTTCCACTTACAGAGAAGTTTTGTCTCTTTAGGGGAAAATGCTCTTAAAAGACAAAAAAAACGTATTAAACAGGGATAAAAGGATAAAATGGGGAAATTCTCTGTTTTATTTGCTAGATGCTATTTTTTTCTAGTGACTCACGATCTTTTCTCCAACTTTCTCGAAACTTCCGTCAGCCCACAATTTTCTACCCTCCAAAAAACGCGTTTCAACATTTTACACCCTCAGCCAACCCACCTTACTCAACTCAATTCAAAATTTCCGGTTTATTCCGGGGCTTATTAAGGCTAAATTCACGAAAAGCGGGACCATCCATATCCTTCTATTTAGCAGGAACTGCAGGAAGACTAGGTGTCATCGTTTAGACTTTATTTTCATTTTTCGTCAATAGATGGCGTTGTTTTTTTGGATGCCATTTTGGGTCGCCATCTTGAATTTTCACGGAAGTTGAATAGGATCAATTTTTATGTAATTCTGTATATCAAAATGAGTTGTTCATCTGAATACTAATTTAAAGGTAAAGGCCCAAAACCCTTTTTTGATGCCATTTTGGTTGCATTTTGGATTTTTAGGAACATGTACAAAATCAAGTACACAGGTCGTTCACCCTTATTTGAAAAAAAAAAAATTCCTACCAAAATTCATTTGAGTCCGCCATATGCGTTTGGCTGTAACTAGACAGAAAGACAAACAAGGCTGATGCCAAACTTTTGCCTTAGATATTGATCGATTGATCGATTGATAGATAGATAGATAGGTAGATAGATAGATAGACAGATAACTTTATTACACTCCAAAGCAATTCATGAGATACATTGGCAACGAAATTACAAGAATGGAAATCTGTGTTGCAGAGTAAACTCGTGTGCAACATAGAACCATCGAGGAAGATAATTAAAGTGTAAATAGGTAGCAACAAATTCTGAGTGAAGTAATAGGAAAATACGTCAAATTAAAAAAAACATACACAAAAAAGTAAGTCAAGTGTACGTCTACACAAGCCATATATTCAATAGATACTAAACAGAAGCAATAGCGCAGTGACATTTGCCGCCATATTGGCACCAGTATGGGTTTTGGAGGGCATAACTACAAGGTGCACTACATTAAAATGAAGGGAAAACCAACGGAAGAGCGGATTTCTTAGGCTTAAAAGAACGTTGTTTTCTCCAACAACAAAAATCGCGCGTTTTAGGTCTAAGAAATGACTCTTCACAGCATCGGTTTCAGTATGACGCCCTTCTATTTCTCTCTGCAGTGCCCCTTGCAGCTAACCTATTAAGGCTCCAGCATAGAGTCATACACAATAATACTGCGTTGTGTCACTGCCCTATAAGCTCTAGTGTTAAAAAGTGCAATAGCTATGTGTTCAACAGTGTTGTTGTACACTACCGTGGTTTTCTCAATGTGCAGTTGCATAAGGGATAATACGTTATACGATTTGAATAGAGGAGTAGACAGTGTCGTATATTTATGGGAGCCCACAGCTCTAATAACTTTTATTGTAGAGGAATTAACGGTTTCAAGTTAGTAATATAAGTTTCACCCCACTCGTGATTCTATATTGAAGAGACGACTGCACCAACGCAAAACAGATTTGTCCCAGTAACGAGAAAGATGTAATTTTTCGTACAGTCTAGATTATGAACCAAGAACATGTAAGCTTATTGCAGACGTTTTAAGGCAATTATAGTCACCTCCTGACAGGTTGAGAACCACAAAAACATCGAAATGGTAAACAAAGATATAATTTTCGGCTTAAATTTACAG
>JAHWFP010204681.1:19386-30987 GCA_023313725.1 Lithobius niger | reverse complement strand
AAATGAAATAGAGTGAGCAATACCAAATCACAAGGTAAATGAAACAGAGTCAGCACTAAACCACAGAGCAAAGGACAAATGAAATAGAGTCAGCAATACTAAATTACATCGTAAAGGGCAAGCAAAATAGTCAGCAATACTAAACCACAAAGGAAAGGGCGAACGAAATAGTCAGCAAAGCTAACCACAAAGCAAAGGGCAAACAAAATAAGAGTGAACAATACCAAATCACAAGGTAAATCAAACAGAGTCAGCACTAAACCACAGAGCAAAGGGCAAACGAAACAGAGCCAGCAATGCTAATCTACAAAGCAAAGGGTCAATACTAAATCACAAGCTAAATGAAACAGTGTCAGCAATCATAAAAAAATAAACAAATCCGAGAGCAATAACGTAAATCGCAGGGTCAACGGTAATGAAGCAGAGTCAGCAATAGTAGCTTGCCTTTCGTAAATGAATTGTTTCTGATGACTCTTTTTTTTTTTAAGTCAATCGCGGATTTTAACCGCAGTTCACCTGTTCTGTAGAAGAGGACGCGGACTGTTGCCTCTCGCTTTTGTTTCAGGTCCCAGGGACCACTTCACAAATCTTGCAGTGGGTTACGAATGAGTGGTGAGAATATGGCACGAAGAAGGGGGGGGGGAAGGGGGTGGCACAAAAAATGGGTCTCTTTCGGGAACGAAATTGGTGTACTACTAAAATGAAGGTAAAAACAAGTGAAAAGGCCAAAAAAATAGTCTTCAGATAAACACAAATATACGAAAAAAAGCAAAGACAATGAATAATGATACAAAAAACAGGGACCTTGCGTTTCGAAGCCAAGGACTCTACCAACAGCAGTACCTTGGATAACAGCGTTAGCCGAAGCTAGTTTCGCAATACCAAGGTTTTGCATGAAATCTGGATTTTTTTTTCTATTTTTCCCCGGAAATTCTTCGGTTTTACCCGTTCATTGCCTTAGAGTAGCATTAAAAATGCAGCCTTACATACCGTCGTGCTTTTATGCTAAGCAACCCGAGTCATTGCAACGAGCCCAAGTACGTCCCCCAGCCCCCGTTTAAAAAAGAAAGTGAAAAATGTGCATCGAAAATGCACAAATAAAGAGTCGGCTGCGATAAAAATTCTCAAATGAAATTTTTACCATATCTCCAAGCCACTTAAATACCTAAAAAATTAAGTAACTCTCATATCACGGGAAGAGAACCAACACCGCTCCCTCGTATCCTCATCTTATTTTCCCAAACTCATTTTGAAGCCTTTTTCCTTCTTCTAAAGAAAAGTTCCTGGTGGGCTACTGATCATTTCAGCTGTAGCCTCGAAGTCAATATGACGATATGCAACGTCGATGGTTAATAGTGAGTTTTTGAAATGTTTATGGCAATTGTGGATTCGTATGCAATTATTATTGACAAACTCTGAACGGGTATCGGACAATTCGTTCTAAAGTGCAGCTGCACAATCCCCTACCCCCACTCCCACCCCTACCCCTCAAAAACGGCAGCGGATGTTTTCCCTACTCCCCTGTAGGTTGGACATTTTCTTCCCCCCTGGGGAAAAATTATTTATTAAAAAAAAAGTTTAAATTTCATTTAAAATTACATTTCACTTAAAGATTATTTGACTAAGAATATAAAAAATAGGCAGACGCGCAGTTGGTGTTAAAACACGTAATTTTTCGATGCTGTTTTAAAATTTGCAGTTTCTTTAGGTGAACGTCTATCACATCACAGAAGCTTGTAGTAGTCAGAGGTTTAAAATGACAGTTCGAAGCAGGTCAATTTTTCTCATCTTGTCAAGTACAATTCACTGCAAAGTTCTGTTGTTGTTTAGAAGTTCGCTTCTTTGAGTAGCCGAATCACTGGCTTCTTTAAAATTTTGTAAACTTACATGGCCAGTTTGTTTTTGGAGCCTACAGGAGAGTGCCACCATGTTGCGTGTACTGTTTTAGGTTATGAAAAAGCACAGATTATGTTAGAGCCCGATAAACACTGTCACACAGTACTTAAAGGCACATTCCACCTGCCTTATAACAGCCACGCGCCGCGCACCAAGGTCAACTGAAATAGTAGCTGCGTTCCACGCAGCGAGGAATGCAGCTTCTATATCTCAGTTGACTTTGGGAATAGTATACGAAACAGCATCTAGTTTAAGATTGCGTCGTCACAAACCGTATAATTTTCATATTCCATCATCACAATTTATAGTTTTTTAGGCTAGTATATTATAATTTTTCTTTGGCGATCTATTGGCATAAATAATTTTAATTTTTGCCACATTAGTCTTTTAGATTTTTGATCTCACAGTAATTATTAGCAAACGATTAAAATTAGCGCATGCACACACATAGATGAAACTTCAAGGGTATTGTAGGCGCACAAAGGATCATATATGTGCAGGACATGGTAAATGTAGTTCCCCTATATTCAACAGAAAATCTCGTAGGCGTCACATTTTAAAACGGATTTTTAGCAAGGGAAAGACTAACGGTAAGTAAATAGACCTTTGGGGCCGTACTTGACGTGGAGGATCGAGAAAAATGGCGCTAGGAGGAATGTACATTTAAGAAATAGGGTGAATTTCCACTAAAATAATTGATACCAGTAGTCCTAGATGAAGTTATTAAATTTGACGCATGTTTGAGAAATTATTAGCAGGCAAGGTCAACTGGGATACAATTCCAGGCAGGATAGACGTCTTCGTAAATTGAGATGGACAAAACAACAAGGAAGAAGGCACTGAATAAATACCCGGGGTGTGGGTCTTCATATGAGGCGGGGGTACTGTTGCAAAGTAAAAACCTGAAAGTGCACATATACACACTAAAACTCGACGTTTCGGCTCATTTCAGAGCCATTATCAAGAATAGCCAATAAAAACAAATGACATAAGAAAGCCATGAGTCAAGTAGCAAGTTAAATGCCCATCTTCACAAGGCAGAACTTGTTAGGACATGTTAAAAACGGACAGAAATGTAAAAAAAAATATTAAAACTTAAAACTGGAGGAGACGTCGATGTGTGGTTGTGGCTAGCATCCGACGAAGAGGCAGTTATGAGCTAAATCCAGTATTTATATGGCTTTGCTGAGGCAGTTGTTGAGGCATTTGCTGAGGATTTATTGGTAAAATTCTCGTCTTGTTCACCGAACGAGCACCCGCAAGCGAAATTGATATTTGAAATTTATTAGAGCTTACTGGCCTGTTACACCATGCCAGGCCTGACAGGTATGGGCCATTGTTTTAAAAGTGTACCGGTGAAGAGGAAACTGCATCAATTTCAGTTGGAACCTATTTTATCACCCAGTTTCGAGGATCTCAGTACAACACAACAATGCTAGTAACAATGCAAGAAGCGTGATGCCATCGTTCCAGGCCTGGAGGACTTGAGATCCCAGTAATCCAGGACTGTGGTCGACAATGCCGTTGTGTTGTTAATCCTCGTTGAGGCTGAAACAAGGGGCCAGCACGCGCACAACAAAGAAAGAATCGTGCTGACGTTCTGTTACTCAGAAAGCTTGACAATGCGACTGTGCGTGCAACAATGTTTACACAAAAATTGCGCTATTTTTACTTATTTCCGAAGTGTCCCATCACCGATCAAGCCGCGGAAACTCAACCGCGAATAGCCCCTTTAGAGAACTTCTCTTAAATTTTTTTTTAAAGAGTAGTAGGCTGAAGGGGCAACTCGTTGTTGAATTTGGGTGGCATGAACGGGTATGGGACCCTTCGTAATCTAGTAACAATCCAGAAACACCAGCAGAGAACTCCTGTTGGCTAACTGCATGGGTGATTCGTCGTTGAGTAGCCTATTTGCTTGTGCGATGTCTTCGGAATCTAGGAGCAGTGTTGTGTGTTGTTGTTTTTAGGGAGCATGAACAGTGATGCTGTACGACAACAAACGTGTAATTACAGGACGGAGAGCCAAATGGGCTCCATTCTTGATAAATAAACGTGTGTTTAATGTGTAATAATTTTGGCTCAGGTTTAATTCAAATTGTACCCCTACTTTTTTTGTTTTCATTGTTACAAACTATTGCTGTAATCGACTTATCAGGCCAGCGTTCGTATGGGCCATTGTTTAAAAGTATTGTGATAAGTGCCAACTGAAATCAATGCATTTTCAACTTATCGTCCTACTTTTAAACACTGGACCATACAATCATTGTTAAAACATTGTTAAAATACCACGCATGTTAATTACGCTCCATTCCATCCATTCCGGGTGTTGCAGACATAGGGCCTTAGGGCTTCGTCGGGCAGATGACCGGGTGCAGTTAACGCTCGCTAAAACCCCTTGACCCTTTTGTTAATTACGCTGAGCCAATTCATTTAATGAAAATGTAAAATGATTTGCATTTCTAAGTTGCAGGAAAACGGGTCAGAAACACGGTGATTTCTTAAAAAACACGCTAGCCTCCGGGGCCTCTGATACCCCCCCCCCCACCTTGTTAACCCAACCCTTGTTAACCATTTTTTTTAAAATTCTATATGGATTCGGATTCGTATTGCATCGCTAAGTTAAAGGAACACGTTTCAAATTCAGGCCAGTTTCTTAAAAAAAATATTAGCTTCCTATTTCCCACCTCAGCGGCTTTTCTCCAGAATTTTTTTTTTTTTTTTACTTTTCATTTAAAATGAGTTTATGTGAAAATTTCATCTTGCAACTCGCTGAGTTACAAGAATACGTTTCAAATTCACGCAGATTTCTTAAAAATCGACTAACTTCCGGAGATCGTCCCCTCCCCTTTCACACAATGCAAGGGGTAGTTGCGACAATAATTCGTCATCTTCGTCACTAAATAATTGAGATATCCCCAAATCCATTAGGCCATACAACCTGTTTTCTGGGATGTGTTTCAATAGCATAAATTCCGGAACACCGACGTACTACGTAGGGGTACAAGACAGGTTATCACCCAAGTTTTGCAACAATGACCCGGCAATAAGTTGTTTCAGAACGACCTTGGCCGCAACAATAAGTCCTCGGGCTGCACCCTCGGCCGTATTGTTGCAGCCTCGATCGTTCTAAAACAACTTATTGCCGGGTCATTGTTGCAAAACTAGGGTGAAAACTATAACTTAGAAAAAAAAAAGGGTTTAACGAGCGTTAACCACTCCTGGTCATCTGCCCGAAGCCCTAAGGCCCTATGTCTGCAACAGCCAGATAACTTAGAAAGCTACACGTTTAACAAATAGACTAAAAAAAGGGGGGTTTAACGAGCGTTAACCACTCCTGGTCATTTGCCCTAAGCCCTATGTCTGCAACAGCCAGATTCCCAGGCGGTCACCCACCCAAGTATCAATCCAGCCCAATGCTGCGTAACTTCGGCGATCTGACGAGAACCGGTGTTTCCAGCACTGCAAGGCCGCAGACAAATAGATTTAAAATAATGAAAATAATGAAGTTTGGTTAGAAGGCAATCTTCATCGGGTAAGGTGAGAGCCATCCACCAACAACATTTTTCGAACTGACGGGGAAAACAGGAAATAAACCATTCCTTGCTATTTCATATAGGACAAGCAAACACGCATTCATCTTCGTTGGAATGAATGCACGTTAGTTTTAAAGCAAACAATAATCGGGTAGGATGAGAGCTAGCCACCAACAATAGTTATCAGACTGACGGGTAAAACAGGGGAAACGGGAAATAGGCCATTCCTTGCATATATGCATATTTACATTTTACTGTAACTTCATTTCATCGATAAGGCAAGCAGATCAACACACCCGCTGTAGCGTGTCGACGCCAAGTTGTTGTTTCATACAGCATTCTTTTAAAGAAGGGTTTCTACAATTGTATTGTTTAAAAGTGTGGCAGTCGAAACTGTACTGATTTGATATGGAACATCTTTGGTTTGGTTTTTATTAGGGAGCGCGAACTCAATTTGAGTTATAACTCATTGTTGTTGTTGTTTGTTATTGTTTGTTTGTGCGTTTATGAGGGAGTTCGAACCTAAACTGGGTTGTCTGCCCCACGACGACGAGAGCGACAATTTAGCTGGAGAAATTCAAACTGAAAACCCAGGATCTTTAACATGCCACAATCGACATGTTTGCTAAGAAAAAAATGGATTTTTATCAATTTGGACCAAAAATATCTTCCAAAAACAAAACTTGTTAAGGATTCCCGCCAAGCTTTTCGGCCTTTTGAATTCCTCATATCAAACAAGACTCATTTTGAGCTGTTTCGCTAGATAATCCCATCGACTAGAACTTCAAACATTAAATGAAATACTTGAAAATTGAACAGTAACAATTTTCAGATATTTCATTAACCTTCGAACTATAACTCGGTGGGATTGACTTGGCGAAAGAGCTTGGCGTTTGATATCACGCCAAACGGCCGAAAAGCTTGGCAGGAATGCTTAACAAGTTTCGATTTCGGGAGATTCCTCGAATACGCACTGGGCCTTGAAAGCTGGAATGTACCAATATTTGTTTGACAATACGATACCAGATACCAGTATCGCGATAGCACGATACCAGACTATAGGCTTTTAGATTTCGTAAAAATATGTTAGTTTCAAATGTATTTTTTTTCCTAACAGGATGAAAAGATGTTTTCTTAGCAAAAAAAGTGAAGGGGGGGGGGGGAAACCTTTTTATTTACACAACATAGTTTACCAAATTTATTGATAATGCATAGGCAACAGTATTGCGAAATTAATCCGGCTTATTCCACGATTTCATGAACCACCCACGTGCACATTTGCTAAGCTGATTACTAATTAAATTCTCGGTTACCCTAGACAAGACTGGAAAACGTAAATAAACACACTTTCAACTATAATACGGTGATTCTTAATTTATACTCGATAACGTAAACTAATACAAGCGGAATAATAGGCCTAAAAACAGGCCTGTAATCACATTAAAATATAGGCCTAACTGTTCGCGGCGCCGACCTAAAGCCTCAACTTACCACTGCCATACATTAGAAAGTTAACCAGATATAGCATCATATTTCTTCTAGTACTACGCGGTGCCCTAGCGATAGCTACGGCTACTAATACCTCCGATAATGCTTTCCCTTCGTGCTTCTTCGAAGGCAAAAGCATTATCAGAGGTGTTGGCAGCCGCACCTAACACCACGGCTCCGCGTACAACTGGAATAGGTAAGATGCTATGTTTAGTTCAATCTCTAATCTATTCTACTGCCAGTCCGGTAGCGTGTGTAGGGGCGGGGGGTACGGAATAATTCGTATATCAACTCATAACATCTATCCTAACTTTGGTATTGCTAAGGTGTCCGTCTACGCTCAGGAAAGTGTTCAGTTTTCAGTGACTCTAAATCAGGTTTGCTGAAAATTACTTACAAGTGTTACATCTAGACGAAGCGCAGGTTCTCAACACGATACATCGGATCAACTGGCTAAATCCAACAGCCCGTTCTTAGCTGTACAAAAAAGAAGTGTAGGTTTACACCGTTATACGATAGGTGTAATGTCAAACCTGGTTTAGGTTGCGACACATTTGTTGGTCGTCAACTGCAGCCTGGAGCAATGACACCGAACAAACATACCGTTTAACACATCTTGTACCCCTCTGCCACAATATTAATTTTGTCATTTACACACGGCTTAATAGAAATTTTGACTAAATTGCGGTTCGACATACATCTTTCGACCACCTCCGGCCAATATAAATATTCTACCGGCTAAGTGTTGGCTACATCGATCAAGATGAAGCAAATTTGTTAACGAAATGAGATATTTTGAAAAGGTCAAAAAGGTTGCTCCAATTTTGTGCGTGTGTGTTGGAGAGGAGGTACACGCCTCAAAAAAGTTATATGCGTGCCGGGAGGCGCACCACGTTGCTGTTACTCACGAAATTAAATCGGCAGGTTAAAAAGAGGCATATAAGCTGAAATTATGGCTACAACCCCAACAATTACTTTCATTCCGACAGGTGGAGTTAATGACAAGTGCGCCAGCTTTCTTTCCTTCCCTCCTAAAGCCCAGATTAAAACGAACGAGCCCAAAATATGGTTGTGAGCCATTTTAAAAGGTCAACAGAAACCTCAAATTTGACACAAGAGTTATTTTGAATTTTTGCTTTGTTTTTCCATACATGTAGCCAGCACAGCTGTGGCTTTGTCTATGCCATGTAAGTCACCAAATTAAAACAAAACAACGTTGAAAGTAGACAATCAGCAGATTTTCTTGATATTTAATAACCGACATAAGCCTGTGTGCGATTCTAAAAGGTGAATCGAACCTCGAATTTTGCCAATACAGCATTCTAGTATTTTTGAAATTTTTTTTCATGTATGTTAAGAATCTGTTTCCGATTGTGACGCTCGATTTGAGGCTTGTGTGAAAGGAAAAAACTGTGGAAAGTAGGGCTAAGAAAGAGTTTTGGTCACTTGATCATGGCGTCAGTAGAAACTGAGTGGTTCTCACAAAAACTTAAAACGAACCTCGACATTAGCAGTGAGAATTACGAGTACAATTTCTACAAATAGTACAAGAATTGGAGTAACAGGAACTGTCGTGTGCTCCTGGATAACTAAATAAAAGAATTTACTGTGAATATTTGAAAAAAAAATTCCATGCATTTACCGTGGTTCGAATACATTTCTCCACCTGGTAGAGGGTTTGTTGAGAGAAGCCCTTGTATAAGATAAGCTGCTCATGTAAAATCTAAATAGGCCTAAAAGCTAACACATTTTTAACCAGCAATTATTGATTTTAGATTAATATATAATAGAGATCGCTGTAGCAGTGCTTGATAGAGGTGTGTGCCTGAACACATTGAAGTGGTGGAAGTGTACAGAAGACCGGTTGCCATTTGGTAGTCGCTGCAGCCGCTTGTTTTTCAGTGTTGTTGTTATCGTCGGTTAGGTATAAGGTTAGGTCAGCAGCAATGGTTCGAATTTCACCGGGCATGGTGAGCAGTTTGACCACGTAACGAATAGCCCCTTCAGAAAACAACCATTAAATATTTTTCGTTTCAAGAGCATTGTTGCAAGATTCTGAACGGCCCCAACACCGTTCGAGCAATGAAAACTTAAGGGGCAATTGCATCCATTTTGACATGCATATTTGACTTTTGGATCACTTACACAATAACTAAACACAAGAATTGCGGTAAGAATACGTTACTTACGTCCGATATAACAATTTAATTACTGCATCACCAAAACACGACACGGAGATCGCCATTGTTTTGCTGGAACGCTCAGAAATTAATGCCGACAGATGTCACTTTTCGATTTCGACTCGCAGCCGATTGAGATAGCTGTATTGACTGTATTGGCTGTATTCACGTTACTCACAACATTGCAACCGCTGCTTTACAAACGTTGGTTTCGACAAAAACGAATAAAGCAACCGAATATAATCAGTTAAATGGAACAATTTTTGAAACCAACTCCACCTCAAACGTCAAAAAAATCGTTCAAGTATTCGTATTAATTACAACATAGTAACCGCTTTCAAAATTAAACGTTGCTCTTTTCGTTGCTTGCAGCAATGCGTCTTAACGAATTTTCAACACAAACTTTCTTCTGGCTAAACGCAATAATGTATTCCACTCGCGCTCCCTTACGCTCAACAATGTACGTCGGACTGATAGCTTCAAAACGGGTGAGAAGAAGGATATCGTCTGCTTTCCTTAGGGCACGTTTACGCACCCACTCACTTTTTGCATTCTCGCAGCTAGAAGCTAGAAATCACCTCAAATTCCAACATGGCGGCGGTTTTATGTCTGCCACCTCGCAACGAAAACAGCAAATAACGTGAGTTCAGAAGCGTTTGGGAAAATTGTTTCTTCATGAGGAATTCTTTATATTATTGGCACGGATTATAAGACTGCAAGTATTTACTCAAACGATGTCGGATTTAGCTAATCCATTTAGCGTTGTTACCATGGCAACGTCACCTTTGCCATCACGATTGAGTTCTAGCTGCGAGAATGCAATGGCGAGTCGCTGCGTAAACGCGCCCTTATGCTGGAATTCAACAATGGCTCGCTGCGCGCCCTCGACATTGTTAGATCCCAGCACTCGGAAAGCGGGCGATATCCTATATCCGTCCTCCACGCCTGGGATGACGATATCAAGCTTGATGCATTGTTACAAGCATTGTTGTATAGTATACTGAGATCGTCGAAACTGGGTGATTAGGGGATAGGGTGTGAAGTCAGCGTATGCGACACTAGCTAGTGGTGCAGGAAACGGACTGTATGACCCCATGCTTCCTTCCACTGCGAGTGCAGAAACACTTAATATCCCACTCGTAGAATCTAACGGTAACTGTGAAGATTCTACATGTGATGTCCACACGTTTTTGCATACGTAGTGCAAGAAAACGTGGCATCATACAGTCGGTTTCTACAAACAAAACATGGAACAAACTATAGAGCAGTGACACGACGTAGTATTATTGTATATAACTCTATGCTGGAGCCTTAATGGGTTAGCTGCAAGGGGCACTGCAGAGAAAAACAGAAGGGCATCATACTGAAGCCGATGCTGTGAAGAGTGATGTCTTAATAGACCTAAAACGCGCGATTTTTGTTGTTGGAGAAAACAACGTTATTTTAAGCCTAAGAAATCCGCTCTTCCGTTGCTTTTCCCTCCATTTTTATGTAGTGCACCTTGTAGTTATGCCCTCCAAAACCCATACTGGTGCCAATATGGCGGAAAATGTCACTGCTCTATATTGTGTTGCCCATCAAGCTTAACGCCAATATCATTGTTCTTTCTAGTGAAATTCTGTGTCAACGGTCCGAACAAAATATACACAAACTAAAAGCAACACTGAGAAATTTAAAAATAGGAACTGTAAAGCACTGTTGCTTCTGTGTTTGTCATTCTACGGCTTTTAATGCAATTCAAGGAAAGAATTAGAAAACCTTAGATTAGTAGCCTAACATTATTTGATGGAGTTGTCACGCAGACATTTCAACTCAGTGGCAATTAAAAATTTCACTCACCATGACCAGTCAGACTTCTCGATCCTTTTTCCTGTAGAATCACCGGGAGTTCAGCCTTCCAAAATCCATCGCACTTCATCAGACAGAACATTCACAACTGCTACTATACACGCAAAGGGTTGTGCATCCTTGATACTGTTCCTTCTATGTCCACTTTTCACTCATGCGTTTTTTTTTCTGTTTTTTTTTTTGCTGCTTTTTGGTTTTTCTTTATGTAGAGGGATAAACTGTGGTTATTGACTCGGTGCCATCAGTCACGCTTTTATGTTCTAAAGTGTCCGCGGCCTGTCTTGAGTCCTCCAGGTATTTATGAGCGGCTACGTCTTCCTGGAAGGAGCGGCTTTAGTCGACGGCCGCCATTGTTTTTGTAACCATCTTGGATATCAACAAGGCACTCTGCTACCAAAAACATACAATTGATTATCTGTGTCGTACTGGGGCGGACTCAAGATAGGCCGCGGACACTTTAGGCCTACTAAGTATGAGGCACATGGAGTTCGAAACTCCCATTAACCACCACTATAACATTCGTACTGTATAAAAGCAAAATGAATTCAAAGAAGAAAATCCTTATAAAGCTAGGTAATTGGCCCTAACGTGCTAGTGTTAGCGTCACAGCCTTAGGGCGCGTTTACGCAGCGACTCGCCTTTGCATTCTCGCAGCT
>JAHWFP010204681.1:0-19376 GCA_023313725.1 Lithobius niger | reverse complement strand
TCTAGCTTCTAGCTGCGAGAATGCAAAAACGAGTGGTTGCATAAACGCGCCCTTACGAAGGGGAATTGGGTCTGCGGTGTTTATTTAGCAAACTTCTGTGTGATTACAATAAAATATATTTTCAAACAAAAAAATTGCCGCAACTTTTGTGATAATGACAAAAACACTCTCCTCTACATGATTTTAAAGCTTACCACCAGGAACGCTTTACCTGCAATTCTCTCTGAAATTGGTTTGAGTCTATCAATTCACAACTTACAGCGAAATTCTGGTTATTATAGTGTTCCAATTTATCTTATGCTGGCTCTGCGTATAAAAGGTTTCACATTGGCCTGCAGATTTTATTATAGTGTCCGCGGCCGATCTTGAGTTCGCTTCAGAACGACACAGAAAATCGATTGTATGTTTTTGGTAGCAGAGTGCCTTGTTGATATCCAAGACGGTTACAAAATCAATGGCGGCAGTCGATTAAAGCCGCTCCCTCCAGGAAGATGTAGCCGCTCATAAAACACCTGCAGGACTCAAGATAGACCGGGTACACAATAAGGTAGTGTAAATTGATTCCGTTTAAAAGATTTTCTCCATTTGTCGAAATGCTGACCCAGACTAATTGCAATATTAGCGTGTATTCCCGAATGAGCGATCCGTAACGCCATTGGCTTAGAAACTCCCATAATCCATAAAGTCCCATGCCATTCGTGGATTTTTACCTGTGACTACTGACTGGCATTTGCTTTTTTTTTATGACTATCGTAGGATCTATATACTATAGCATATAATACGCTTAGGTTGGGCAAGCAAATTCATCATTATTATGTACTACAATGAAAGTAGGGCGAGCAGCAGGGGTTCAAAGGGAGGGGAAGAAGGGATGGGGATATTCAGACCACACAATAGGGGAATCCGGGTCCGGGGCGGGGGGGGGGGGGCCGGCGCTGCCCCCCCCCGCCCGGGGCCCCCGGGGGGGGGGGTGGATGGGAAAATCTGACCAGAATGTAAGTGGGTAGGCCGCAGGGGAGTCCGGAGAAGGAGGTAGGGGGCAGTCGGCGCCCTTTTTATTCCATACTGCCCACTACAGTATTTCGATCAGGTATGCGGGAACTGGCTAGACCGGCGAGTGTTACGCCGGGGGGACAGCTAGTTATGCACTAATACGCTTAGGTTGGGCATGATATGGGCAATGAAAGTAGGGCGAGTGGCCAACAATGTCAAACAAAAACGGATGTGGCCTGTAACAATCAGAAACAATCGAAATATTGCTTTAAATGCTAGCTCTTTTAGCCGACTTGAAGAGTTTCAAAGTTGGTTGAGTAACAATTACTGCATGCACGACCATTGTTGGGTTCATTGAGCTTGGTATCAGAACGGAGAAACGGGCATGTGAGTGTCCTCCATTGAAGAAAAAATTAACTTCCATAACAAAACAAATCAGCAGGGGGTTCAAAGGGAGGGTAAGCAGGGATGGGGATATTCAGACCACACAATAGGGTAATCCGGGTTCGGGGGGAGGGGGGGCAGGCGGTGCGGGACGGAAAAGGGGTTACCGCGGGGGGGGGGGGGGGGGGAGAAAAATGGGGGGAAATCTGACCAGACTATGGCAGAATGTAAGTGGGATAGGTCGCAGGGGTGTCCGGAGAAGGAGGCAGGGGGCCGTCGGCGACCTTTTTATTCCATACTGCCCACTACAGTATTTCGCTCAGGTTTGCGGGAACTGGCTAGACCAGCTAGTTTATTTTTATTATGTTAGCCTTTACTTGATTCTGAGACTGATGGTCATGCTATATGGGGTTCCATGATCTTGTGTACCAACCTGGCCAACTTTAGCCACCAATCAGAGTCGTGCATTGGTTCTTAGTGTAGGGTAATTGGTGCTAGGCTTTCTTTGTTTTATCTTCGAAAATTTAATGTTAAAACTATACAATAATACATCTCATAGTTATTCGTTAGCATAAATTGTTTTTTTTTTTTATAGTCATGGAATTACATTTTCACACCTGTTTCATTAACTACGACTTATTTCGTAAAGAATTCCGTGTTACTTTTTACGGTATAAGGTTTGGCTTTTGTACAGTTTTCTGGTCGTATTCAATTTTTGTGGCTCTTTACTATGAGAGCTGAAATAAGCATACAAAATTGTAAATGTTACTTGATTACTTCCGAGTTCAGTTATTAGAGAAGAAAAAAATGGAGCAAATGTTTGAATTTCAAATTATGATATGTAAGCAGCAGTATTAGAACGGCCGGTAAAAAGCCAACAAATTAACTGAGAAAAAAAAAAAAACATTAGAGCTCGTATCCCCATACTCACAGCCCTGAAGGTATACGAATAAAAACGGATTAGAGTTCACTTGAACGCAACGAACTATAATTTGAACTCCAATTCGCAAAACGTAAACCCACAAACACACACAACAAAATGGAAGCCAACAAAATAAACGCCATAAACAGCAAAACGCTGCAAAATTGGAAGATAAAAATGCATACATAAAATCATGGGTAGATAGGTTCTATCTACCCATGATAAAATGAACAAGTAATTACTCAAACGAACTAGAAATAACCTCCTCAAACGACCTTCAAACACAAAACCAGGCAAAAAACTGCCTTAACTAGGAGTCTGCTTCTTTCAGAAATTCTAAATGCACTCAAAATACACATACACCCACTCACACGAAACAGACTTAATATATGAAACAACAAACACAGACAAAGATAAAAACATCTATAGAATACACAAATTACGCGTGCACGCCTAAACACCGAAACATTAAACTTTTCAAACATAAACTGGGCTTTCTTTCGGACATTACCATTGATCAAAAACAGTCTTTGTTCCCTGGTACTGGAGTTCAAATTATAGTTCGTTGCGTTCGAGTGAACTCTAATCCGTTTTTATTCGTGTACCTTCAGGGCTGTGAGTATGGGGATACGAGCTCTAATGTTTTTTTTTCTAAACGGCGAAGCCGTTTTTTGCTCAGTTAATTTACTTAAACCTTCAGATATCATCACAAGTCCAAAAATATACTGTAAACCTTCACTACACTAATCACTATGCTAAATTACTACCCTAAATTTATGCTAAATCGCCGCTATGTTAAATCGCTACTTCGATTGGAGGAAAAATCCGAAGAGTGGGCTCACTTCCCGGACTCCTCATGACACTTGAGTTTTTTAGTTGTCATAGCTACTGACTATGCATGAACGGTGTGTGTCGCTCATCAAACTGCAGCAACAATTTAATTGCCAGTCCTACCGAAATAAAGGAATTAAAGGTACATTCCTCCCAGTCCCATTATTCTCGATCCACCACATCAAGTACGGCCCCAAAGGTCTACTAACTCACCGTTAGTCTTTCCCTTGCTAAAATTCCGTTTTAAAATGTGGCGTCTACGATATTTTCTGTTGAGTATTGGGGAACTATATTTACTGTATCCTGCACGTGTATGATCCTTTGCGCGCATACAATAACCTTGAAGTTTCATCCGTGTGTGCGCACGTGCTAATTTTAATTGTTTGCTAATAATTACTATGAGATCAAAAATCTAAAAAGACTAATGAGATAAAAATTAAAATTGATTATCCCAATAGATCGCCGAAGAAAAATTATAATATAGCCTAAAAAATTATAAATTGTGATGTTAAAATACGAAAAGCATTCCGGTTTGTGACGGCACAATCTTTAACCTGATGCTGTTTCGTATACTATTCCCAAAGCCAACTATCAGTTGACCTTGGCGATGGTAATATGCATTGAGCCGATCTGTGCGTAGCTGTTATAAGCCGCGCGGAATGTGCCTTTAAGAGAATAGTGACGCTAGAAACTTCTGTAGTTTAGAATGTTTGTCTTTAGGCGTCTGAAAAATAATAAATATGCAACAAACAGAAAGTTTGTAAACAACGTTTCATCCTGATATTTTGTCCGACTGTAAATGCTTGTTAAATTACTGAGTTCAATTTTAGCTTTGACTTGGAGGCCTGCAGATCTGGGAGGCCAGGCAGATCCTTGGGACTACTAGCCAGTAATGACTCCCTAAAATAGAATGACCCTCTGACTGAACGATTCAATTCAAAGAAGAAATTCTTATACAACTTAATAATTAGCTCTAAAGTGGACCAGTAACAGCATCACAGTCTTACAGAGGGGAATTTGGCCTGTGATGATTATTTAGCAAAGTTCTGTGTGATTAGAACAAAATATATTTTCAAACAAGAAATGTGCGACAACTTTTGTAGCAGTGACAGAAAGAAATTCATCCACATGATTTAAAAATTCACCATCAGGAGTGATGCCTTCGATTCTGACTGAAGTTGGTTCGAGTCCGATCACTTATCAACTTAAAGCGAAATTCTGGTTGGTTGTTAGGCCTAAGTGTTCCTATTCCTCTTATGTTGGCCCTGTGTATAAAAGGCTTCACGTTGGCCCGCAGATGTTATTAAGTAATTGCAAATGGTTTCTGTTTAAAAGATTTTCTCCAATAGTCGAAATGCTGACCCAGACTAATTGGAATTATTGGCGAGTGTTATAGAGATCAGTCATGCCATTGGTTTAGAAACACGTTCAATCTTTAAAATCCCATGTTGTAGTTCGTGGATTTTTACCTGTGAAAACTCGCTGGCACTTGCTTTTTTATGCCTATCCTACGATTTTTTTAATGTTATGTTAGCTTTTACCGTCGCCAACGTCTATATATAGACATTGGCGACGCCTTTACTTGTATCCTTGGGCTGATGGTCATGCAACATAGGGTTCCATCAGTTTATTTACCAACCTGACCCACTGATCAATCAATCAGAGTACTACATTGGTTTTTACTGTAGGGTAATTGGTGCTAGGCTTTCTTTGCTTTATCTTCGAGTATTTGATGTTAAAAATATGCATCAGTACGTCTCATAGTTTTTCTTCGCATAAATTGTATGTTTTTTTTTTTAATAGTAGTGGAATTACATTCTCATATCAGTTTCATAAACTACGACTCATTCCGTAAAGAATCTCGTGTGATTGTTTGTGGCAGACTTAATACTGGTGTTGTTTTTAAATGACGACAATAATCCGTGTGGCTCTTTCTTTGTACGAGAGCTAAAATAAGAGTAAAAATGGCAATTGTCAATGCTACGTGAGAAGGGGGGGGGGGGGATTGAGGCTTAATGGCGCGTCGACGTGAGAAGGTAAAAGTTCCGTAGTATTGCGAAGAAACAAAAATGGGGGAAATGTTTGAACCACGAAGTATGCCTAGTAAGCTGCAGTATTTAGTAAAAGCTTCATGTATCACCATGAGTGCAAAAATTTACCCCTCCACTATGCTAACCACTATGCTAAATCACTGGCCTAAATTTATGCTAAATCACCCCTATGCCGAATCTTTACTTCGATTGGAAGAAAAATTCAAGGAACCATGTTAATTTCCCTGTGTCTCGATTGCCAGTGGAGGATGTGGCCATAGCGATTAAGGCGCTATGCAGGTGAGCTGGGGGCGAACTGGGTAGCCGGTTCGAATCCGGGTCATGCCACTCCGACGAAACGTAAGTGCATAAAGGTGGCTTACTGAACTACGTTATTTCTTGTCTATGATTTTCGCTGTTAGCTAATTTCCAATTGTCCTTAATATTATTTCCAGCGATTTATGTCTTTTTATTTCTCGAGCTTTGGCTTGTGAGTATGGAGCTGACGGTAATTGCATTATGGGCTTTATGGGCACATCGAGAATTGGTGTAATCAGAAATAGCATGACGCAAGGATTTGTGAAACAAGGAACAAATTAAGCTACTTCCTTGTTTCACAAATGCTTGCGTCATACTTTTTCTGATTACACCAATTCTCGATGTATATAATAATGCGCGCGAAGCGCGCCCCTGCGGTCTGTGATTCCGGCCGCAAATATCGATATACACCAACCAATTTTTCGTCTGCTTCAGCCATTTCGTCTGCTATCGGGAACGAGATAATTTCCGTTCACGCAAGGGCGCGGAATCAGGTTTTCTTGTTGCCCCTCCACCTCGCAGCATCGCGATGGCGGAACGACAGTTGTGCATAGCGTTTTAGCGTGTTTTAATAATTATTTTTATTTAATAAAAGCGTTTGCGCACGTTTTCGTTATGATTTTCGGAACCCTAACGACGAAAGGAATCGATAGGTAGGTGAATTAAGTCGATAGCGTAAGTAGTAAGGTTTCCAAACAATTACCATTTACGAGATAATGTACTAGATTTACAAGATTTGTACAAGAGGTACAAACTTTGAATGATTTACACAAGATTTACAGAATTACAAGATTTGAACAAGATCTGCAACAAATCTAAATATTAGGTGCACGAAATTTCTAGCTTTGTCGAACCCTTCGGTTGCGTTGTTTTATGGATCTCTCCATTTTTCTACTATGGGACGCCATCTTTGATTAGGTGTTATAAGCCTGCCACTCAAACGAAACAAAATTAAAACGCATACACAGTTAAAAAGGGTTTAACGAGCGTTAGCCACTCCTGGTTATCTAACCGAAGCCCTAAGGCCCTATGTCTGCAACAGCCAGATTTCCAGGTGGTCACCCACCCAAGGCGGTCACAACATCCCCACTACACTAAAAGAATACACAGTAACACAGACAAAAAGACCAAATAGCCAACCGCTTGTAGTAAACACAAATTAAACACACTCACACACTAATTCTCACAGGAGCGGCCCGGTTTAAATACAAATTGCGTTCACTTTCTAACTCTTTTACCAAGGGCAAAAAAAAATCATTGTTCCCTGGAATTGGATTTCAAATTATAGTTCGTTTTGTTCGAGTGAACACTATTCAGTTTCTATTTGTTTAATTAACAAATGGTGGAGAATGGAGAGTCTCATCATACAAAACATCCCCACTAGACTAAAAGAAGGTAAAGGGCAATCGAATACAGAAATAAACTCATTTATCAGCCTGTATTTACGTAAAACTGCTTAGTAACGCCCTTGACAACACAAGCAGTCTTTCTGTAAATGTAAATTAAAAAGGTGGTTCATTCATACAAGCATTAGTGTGCTTCAGATAGCATAAGGCACAAAATATTTTATTTAAAAACGTATGTCTCTGTCGGAATAGGTTGTAGAAGAAAGTACATTTTTCGTCCCTCGTGGAGCCTTTACCTTTGAATCTCGACATTTGTTCAGTTTTGGCAGAGTCGGTCTCGGACTAGAAGCAATGGACAATTGGACATCATTTTACTCTTTTACGAATTAAATCAATCAGAAATAAAGACAAAAATTGATGAATGGAAACGAAAATTGATGACATTTGGTGTTTAATGCCTATGACTCCCAAGTTCACTTTCAAACTTTACATCCATACACATTTTTTTTTTTTTGTCCTTTAGGATTTAAAACAGTTCGTGACAACAGAGTTTCTTTTCGTTTCTTTTTCTTTCTTTTTAATCATTTTCGCTTGATTTTCGCATGGCTTGCACGAATGCCACCGAACTCTTGAGCTTCTGGTTGAAGTTGGGCGATCGCCATTGGCTGGATTTGGTCGAATAGCGCTTCAGTTTTTTGCAGCTGATACCCTCGTCGAAATCGTCCGCTTCCGTTTTGATTTCCATCTTTTGGACAATGAGACGAAGAAGCTGGTGCTGCTGGTCAAGACTTTTGTTCATTTCCTTAAGCCTAAAAGGATTGTGTGAATAAGAAACACATTAATAATTGCCAAAATTCGAAGGAAATTGAGGACAACAATTTCAGAGCTGGTAATGACAATAAAACGATATCTCTAACGGTTAGTGCCCATTTCTAGCAGGTAGACGTATTAGGAATTTTGCAGAAACCTTCTTGCAAAACTGTCCATTACGTTGTCATGGATAAACTATACCACGCGCCATGGATGTTTGCTGTGACGTGCATATCACGTGATCGGGCTAGTCCAATCAGACGGCCAAACAGTCGTTGTTCTCGTTCGTCATTGGCTAACTCTTGGTGACGTCACGGCAAACAGCCATTGCGCATGGTTTAAATTCTGAGGTCTTGAACTACTGTAGGCAACATTTTTTCCTGTTGCGTGCTGTGCGAGCATGGAAAACAGGCTAGCTACGCATTGTGCTGCAGATAAATATTAACATTTGTAATTTTACCTTTTTATTTTTTCTGATGTGACATCTGTAGGTCGACTACCATAGTTATATTGTTTGTCGATGTAGTGTAGTCGTAATGTGGCAAAGTTATTGCTGTACCGCTATCTTATGGTGTAATTTAAGTAGCTGGGTCTCTGGTCCTTTTACATCCATTCTAATACATTTGTGGACTTAAGAGAACTTATTATTATTTTATTAATATTAATGCAGACTGTTTATTTCATTATCATTATAAAATTAAGAAAAGTTTTTGGTTTAATAACACTTTCAATTTCTGTAGCATATTTCACAATAGGGGAGGAACAATTCTTTTCTCGTGCGGCATTGTTTTGATAATGCTGGAGTCCTCGTTCTCTTACGGTATTAAAGCAACATACCGCCTGCCTTATAACCATCCGCCTGCATCACAACGCCCACGCGACGATCACATCCGCGTATTTACCACAACTAAGGTCAACTGGGACGGTAGCTTCGTTCCTCGCAACGAAAACATAGCTACTGTCTCAATTGGCATTGCGCCTAATAGTCCAGCCAGCGTGAACCCATTGATTGTGTCGTCACAAACCGGAATGATTCTCGCATTTTAAAATCACAATTTATAATTTTCTAGGCTAGCGTCTTATAATTTTGCTTCGGCGATCTATTGGAATAATTAATTTTAATTTTTACCGCATTAGTCTGTTAGATTTTAGATCTCATGGTAATTATTAGAAAATTAGTAGATGTACACACAGAGATGAAACGCCATGAGTATTGTACGTGCGCAATGCATGATTTAGTGACGGATCGTTAGTAAATTAAGTTCCATTATATTCAACAGAAAATCTCCTAGACGCCACATTTAAAAAAAGGATTTTTAGCAAGGGAAAGACTAACGGTAAGGAAATAGACCTTTGGCGCCGTACTTGATGTGGAGGATCGAGAAAAATGACGCTGGGAGGTATATCCCTTTAATAATGCAGATACAGGTAGCCTAAACTAACCATGAGGGATTACATCGCATGGCTTAGTATGCAGAAAGTTCTAGGTTCCAGTCCCAGTCTGGGCAGTTGTTTTTTCTTACTTTCATAGACTAGTGTTTTCTTGCAAGGCCAGCCTTAAAGCTGAGTGTTTGCTTCATTATGTCTTTCATTCCTCAGTTCTTGTTCATTATTATCTTTTTCTCAATTTGTTTAGTAATGCATGGTACTTTAGCTGTGAATTTTAACTTCGTTAAGTTAAAAACAATGGGGAAGCGAGGTTACTAGCATATGATTCATAAATTTAAAAAAAAAAATTTTAATGGGAAACTTCCCCCGATGTAAAAAAAAAAGAAAAAAGAACACTACTATATCTGGGGAATTAAGCAAAAATTAACAGGGAAGAACGAAATGTCTTGTTGCATAAAAATCGTTTAGTTGTTTTGTATTAATTTCTGCTTAATTGTCCAGAATGTAGTTGTTTTGTATTAATTTCTGCTTAATTCCATAAAATATAGTGTAGTATATATATTTTTTTCATCATTTTCAATTAATAGCAAAACTCAATGAATACGACAGAAACTGTAATGGGAGTTCAAGGATTTTTTTCAAACACTTACCATATACATTTAAAAAAAAAAATTTTTATTATCATTTTTGGCTTCATTTCTCCATAGTTTTAGATCAAGTAACGAACCTAGAAGAGTTGTCTACGTTTTTAGTGACGTTTCATTCAAAAATCTGAATCCTTCCTTGTCTCCTCAGGGGTAGTTTTAAGCTCAGTATAGAGCAGCGTCATGTGACGTCATTTTGGCTAAGAGACACCATTTGGAGGTAATAGCTACAAGGTGCACTAGATTAAAATGTAACGGAAAAAATGGCACTTCTATTCAAGACAATGCATTGAGAGCGGATTCCTTAGGCTTAAAAGAACGTTGTTTTCTCCAACAACAAAAATCGTGCGTTATAGGCTTAAGAAATTCAGTCTAATAGCATTGGCTTCAGTAGGACGACCTTCCTTTTCTCCACCAGTGCACCTTGCAGCTAACCCAGTTACTGGCTCGACCATAGAGTTATACACAATAATACTACAACGTGTCACTGCTCTATTCTAAACAGGAGGAAAGACAATCGGCCTAGAAGAATAACTAAATACACATGCAACCCTATTTATGTTGCCTTTTGAGCTTACGCAAGCTGTCATTTAAGTCCAAAAGACTAGGCAAATAAGTTTGCGTCTGTATCTATTCAGCTTTCTAAGGGAATATTTCGCAAATTCATGAAGGCATTAATTCACTTGCGGTTGTAGGACGACGCTCATCAACTGTAGCTGTAGGGTCAGGTCATTTCATTGCACAACCTCTAGTGAAGAGCAGAGGAAGAACCAAAACACAGAAAACAATACCTGTCTAGATATGATGTACCGACCTTTGCTTCTGCTTTACTAGTTCATCGTACACAAAATCTTCATCTTGAGGGGAGGCATCTGCAAATGAGTCTCGTGAGGGTCTGTGGTATCCACCTCCTAGATACCGCTGTATGATGTCCCATAACTGCAATACAAAGTGAGGTACCGGTATCTCAATCAAGGCAAGATCACTTTCCTGTGCTCTTTTGCATTTCACTTATAGGCTTGGTACAAAAACCGTAAACAACTGTGTCATGATAATGTTTGGTTCTTCAGAGATATTTTGAAGGTCTGTTTTCTAAGGAATACATTGAGGTTGAGAATTCTTTGAGGATAAAAGCACTTTACAGCAATTTTAACTGAAACCATGGTTTTTCAGATACGATGAGTTTGGATCCCTCTTGGATCCATCTTTGCTAATTTAAGTTTTTCTGATAATTTTTATCTGTAAGCCATGATTTTGAAAATAGCCTACAATGATGTTTCTGTGAGCGAATGATTTATGCCAACTATGTCAACTTTCCAGCAAACTGTTGGAAAACCATGGTTTTACAAATGCTATGATTTTGCTTCAAGCCAATGATTTAAACTATCTATGTCAGAATTACAGCAGTTTATGTGAAAACCGTGATTTTCCAGATACGTTGATTTTGCTGCAAGCCAATGATTTGTGACACGTAAATCAACCAACGTTCTGGCAATTTATACGAAAACCATGATATTGTAGAACTGATGATTTTTCTGTGACACAATGATTTGTACTACCTAAATCAACTTTTTGGCAATTGCTCTGAAAACGATGACTTTTCTGCGAGGCAGTGAAAGAGACCCAAAAAGTAGTGTCATTAGAGACAAAACAACTAACTGCTCCCTGAACACTTAAATGGTCTAGGATTTGAAATTCCTGTATTTTCAAATCCTAGACTTGTAAGTGGTTTTAGGTCCACACCACCACTTACCACTGTATAAAATATCACCAAATTGCCTAATGACTTATTTTTATTCCTTCTCATTTACGAGTGACAGCCTTTCTACCGTGATTTTTGTTGATTTCATGTGTTTGGCTCTTTGTTCATCAATTGCTAGTTGGTCTACAGTACTCAAAGTTATGAAATATGAAGACTGACAATTATGAATTTTTTTTGTACATATTGGGGTTTTTCAAAACTCTAGTCTCAGTTCAGAAGTATTTCCCTTCTCTAACCTACCCAAAAGCAATTATTTTCAGTAGTAATGTCAACGAGTAGTTTCTTATTCATAAATGTTCTCATCCCTGCCTTGCATTCAGAAACTAAAAAAATTACAGAGCACTTGCACGAGGTGTTTTTATCAGCTTGGGAATGTAACAAGGGGTTGAGAACATTTATTGATACTTAAACTACGCTCGAATGGCATTTCAAATGAGAATATATAATTTCCTAAGTAGTTTTGTTCCTCAAAGATCCATGACACACTTGATGAAAACTGCATGACTATAAACATGAAAGATGACGAGTGTTGTTGGACGAACATTACCAGTCACGGCGCGTCAACCAAAGTCAACACGTCTTTTATTTTTAATGAAAATATTGTTTCTTAGGTTTAAAATAGAATATGATCTGCAACATGATTAAATTTTACAATTATTATTAATTTATTTCAATTTTATAATTATAATTAATTTATTTCAACCTATTTATTGCTAATTTAAATACTGCATTTTACGTACTACGGTTGCCTCAACTGCTCCACATCTAGAATATTAGTGGCGATTAGGCCTAACACGGTTGGGCAGAAAGCTCATGGTGGCTGATCACTCTGTCACCATTGTAACCAAAGATTAAGTGCGTATTGCTAGGCAAATCAGGCGTTACTTGAATATTGGGTACGTGATATACGTTTATCTATTGGTTTAGGCTACCAAATGTAGTCGTGTAATACTTAGATTATGTAGCGGAGGCCAGGAAACCGAACGATTCGTTCTTAAAAACAACATGGAGGGACAAAGCTGCCGGTTTAATCTGATAAAATACTCGGTGCTCGTTTTACCTGTATTAAGGAGGCATGATTGGCTGGTGGCTGGCGTTTATTAGCTCCCCATTGGTTAATTGCCATTAAAAAACTATGAAGACATTTGCTCGTTGTAAAACCCTGGAGCATTGGTGTGTTTCGTCATTAATTTTTTTACTTACCGTTGGACAGTTGCTGCAAACATTCGGATATTCAATGATTTCTTCCTTGTCAACCTTTTCTATTAAGCAATGAGGAAGTTTACGTTCTAGTTCTGTGTGTAATTCGACCTGTGAAGTAAGCGTTAAAAAAAAACCCATTAAAACCCACATTGCAACATTAATTGTCAGTTTTATGTGGAAATATACTGAAGGCTTGTTCACAGGCATGTAAATAACGTCCTGGGTGATATCGAGAGCAAAAATAGCCACAGTTACGTAAAAATACAATACATTTTGATAGTGGTGTCCCTCAGGGATCAATTGTTGGTCCACTCTTGTTCTTCCTCTGTCAGAATTTGTTGATGATGTCAAATTGTCTATTCACATCATAACAATCGTTTAATTTTCGATGTTAAAATTATTTTCTGTTGTCTATTAATGTTTGAATGTGTAATCGAACATTAGTAGGGTACTCCCGGTGAGTAAGCAATGGTTCAGCTCCAGAAGCAGTCGAGACACTCGACAACTAGAACGGGGTTCCTGCAAAGTTCTGACCAGACATAGGGTATTAATTTATTTCACCACTTTGACCACTTTACGGAAGGGTGATGAGCTACTAAAACCGAGCCTAAAAATAGGCAGATGAAGCGCAACTAGGTCAATGGGAGCCTTAAGAAGGGCAGAAGATTTTCAGGGTGTAACTGTTTTCGAAATCGCTGCTCCATGGGCTGATATACAGAAAGTGGGCGAAAGGCGTTCTTGACACAGACCACGCGTACCGAGCAGGAATATTCACGACAAACCAGGTGGGAGCCCTGAACAACAAGCTTCCAATTATGTCCTATAGTTTGTGATTTATCTACAGCCAGATCAAACAGAGGGAGAAAAGACGACTGTGAGTCCGCGAAGAATCTTGTACGTAAGATTAAGTCGAACCTAATTCTCCGAAGTTCGAGTAAATTCCAGAACAGTGCTCTCTAGGCGCTTTCTGTAAGATAATTCTCGAAGTACAAACGTTCCCTTCGTGAATCGATGCTGAACAGACTCAGCCAGGTCAATATCATCAACCAGATAAGGGGACTACCACGCTACTTTAGTACAGAGTCACTTTAAGGACTAATCTAACCGACAGTTTCTAGGTTCAGATCGGATTTGTTCCTCAACTCCCTTGACTTATATGTATTGCCAAAGTGTCTAGGTGCTTAAGTGAATCTTTTCCCTTAACCCTCTGTGTGCACTGAATAAAAAAGGAACAGTTGCAAGTGAGGGAAAAAGTAAGGCTCCGTATTTATGAGGGGAAGCCAGAGACATTAGAAGTGAATTGTGATTTGAATCCCTGGACTGGCCCATTAATAACTCTTTTTCTCTGCCCCATTCGAAGCCACACGAACCCTTTACTGCCCAATAGTAGGTGGCTATAAAACGGCAAAAAACTAAAGTCCCAAAGCGAGCAGCAACAGCAGTGGTTAGCGTCCTCGTCTTCAAACCAAGTGAATGCCGGTTCGAATCCCGCTAATGACCCAGGAATCATACTGCATTTGAAGCATACTAATAGTGTTTTAATCTCTGAGTCACAAATTTATCATTTTCGTGCATTCCATGCATTTTTAAAAAAGTAGTTAACCCTTTTTTTGCCCATGCGAACTGGATGATTTAAAAAAAAAATCATCCAGTTTGGCATTGGCAAAAAAGGGTTAACTACTTTAAAAAATGCATGGAATGCACGAAAATGCATAAATTTGTGACTCACTATAGAGCAGTGACATTTGCCGCCATATTGGCACCAGTATGGGTTTTGGAGGGCATAACTACAAGGTGCACTACATAAAAATGGGGGGAAAAACAACGGAAGAGCGGATTTCTTAGGCTTAAAATAACGTAGTTTTCTCCAACAAAAAAATCGCGCGTTTTAGGTCTAAGAAATCACTCTTCACAGCATCGGCTTCAGAATGCCGCCCTTCTGTTTCTCTCTGCAGTGCTCCTTGCAGCTAACCCATTAAGGCTCCAGCATAGAATTATATACAATAATACTACGTCGTGTCACTGCTCTATTAGTATGCTTCAAATGCAGTAAGGCTTAGCTTAATTAAAAATTAAAAAAATTTGATACGATCCCGACGTGATGAGCTACTGCTTTTCGTGGTATCTTTTGAAACCATCTCTAAAATAAAGACTCTTTCAATGTAAATGTACGTCATCAGCCATCACATTAAATTTTCCTGAACTGGGTGCTTTCTTAATGCCTATCATTTACACCAGTTTCCATAAAGTTGTATAGAACAATAAATAATTTACCTGCATTGCAATCCGTTTCAACTGGGCGTTTCTGCGAACAGCCTCGATATCGCCAACCGCTAAACCAATCTGCATAGAGACGAAGCAACATTAATTAGTAGATGTGTGTTGTAATAATGCTTGAGCTTGGTAAACATTAAAAACAAAAATGATCTGGGAGTAAAAGAGATACTACATTCCTATAGTCTGTATAAAAGCTATGCACATACAGAAATTGAGGCATTAGAAAACCTGTGGAAAAAATTACTAGTTTATTTTTAACCTTCCGATTACTGCCATAAGTTTTTGTTTTGTAGAGAAGTATTCGAATTTTTGGATTAAAGTGAGCCAGCTTATATAAAGATAGCGATGGATAGTTTTTTAGAAAATTATTACGAACTCCTGTCACAAGCTTAAACAGTGTAACAGCTTCATGTAAAAAAAGAAAACTTAATCCCACTCAGGAACAGGTAAGCTTTGCCAGTCAGTGCAGGGAAAAAGAAAGAATAATTTTATTAATATGTCATAGTAAAATAATCGAATATGGTTAGTCCACCATTTTTGCTTTCGAAGATATGGCCAAAAAAAAAAGCCAATATTTTTTTTTTCATAATCCCAAACGCCAGATGTAGGCCAGACTGTAAATATGCATCATTGGTGTGCGGAGTAAAAATAAATCCCATCACTCTTCAAAATTCCCATTTCAAAGTCTAAATCTTATGCTAAAGAGGAAAGGCTTTAAATATTAACGAAAGTTATCCGGTTATTGACGACAGGTGATTTCCCCCGAAAAATGTTGAATTTTGAATTTCACGTGACTTAGTAGTCGATTCCAAATTTTTCTTTGCTGCTAGCAAAACGGCGTTCGTGAACAATACACCTATATAAAACACTTAACTGCGCTCCTTATTAGATATTTCTTGTTAGAACTTGGGTCGATGAGAGAGTACAGTGCAGCCTATAATTAGGTTTATCAAAGGTAACATACAAAGTTTCGTACACAGCCTTTGATCAGCCCTCTAATTTTGATGAAGATAAAAGAAACAGTTACCAGCCACAAACGTAAAGAGCATTATAACATGATCACTGTTGGCTCCGTATAAACACGTACGAAAAAATATCACTTGTATTGTCTGTACTAGTACGCAAGCAGTAGTGTTTAAATGACCTTGAAGCTGAGCTTGAAAATGATCTTGAATGACCTTTCTACCATGGCCAACTGTAGTAGAAAATTCGTATCTTCCTTACTGGCTCCATGCCAGTTCTCACATGTGCCGGAAAGATGTCCTGGCTTCCCACCCAAAAAACTGATTTTCTCCGAGTTTTCTCCAAGTTTTCCAGGTTTTCCAGAGTACTTGTGGTCAATTTCCAGGTTATTTATCGTAATTCTAGGAAGGAAATTTTCTCCCATATATTACCCGATTTTCTTGACTATAGGTCTCACTAGTTCGATTAAAGAGTAGCCCGGTTTAATGAACTTTTAGGTGTCAACACAGGAGTACAAAGATATATTTTATTTTACCACAATGTCTTAACAGAATATGTTTAAGGCTCTTAGGACTAGGCGCAAAAGTGTGGCCTTGTTTTTTCTCCAAGTTTTCAGGTTTTCATGAAATATCGGAGAATTCTCTGAGTTTTCCCCGAGTTTCAAATATACTTTAAATTCCCAGTGTTTTCTATGTTTTTCGTAAAAAAAATTGGAGATTCCCTGAGTTCTTCTCGAGTTTCAACTGTAGATTATATTTCCTGAGTTTTCCAGGTTAGTGGGAACCCTGATGTTTGTAAGAAGTGCTCAGAGTTCCCTGAGTTTCAAATGTAGTGTATATTCCCTGAGTTTCCAGGTTTTTCGTGAAATATCAGAGAATTCCCTGAGTTTTCCATGAGTTTCAAATGTAGTTTATATTTCCCGAATTTTCCAAGTTTTCAAGATTTTCCAGGTTAGCGGGAATTCTGATGTCTCTAAGGACTGTTTTGGCAAAATAAGGTTTTGGCGATGTTAAATCACCCATCCTCCATTTAGGAAATAACATCCATGGCTTCTCTCCCATATGGCCTTTTGACAAGCAGTAGAATGCAATGTAAGAGTTACAGCATTGATACTCCCACGTCCTGCGGATACGTATGCATGTATAAGCTCCTGGTAATAATCTCCCCCTAAAAATCTCCCCAGTTAGAATTTTCCCATTTTAAATTCTCATAGAAAAAAATCTTAAGAAATAAATCTCACCATCAAGCAAAAACAAGTTAAAATTGCTTCATGTCTTGTCAAAAAAAAAAAAACTCAACGTAACCTAACCTAAATAACATCAAAAAATAAATAAATAACAAACCTAACTACCCTACGCTAACCAGAATATACGTATATGAAATGTGAATAAATGATAAAATAAATGAATAAATGTTCAACAATTGTGGCTTCACTTTAAGATGAGCATCTGACGGGTATCACCACCTGGGGAGATTTTTTTTGCCATATGAGATTTTTTTCCTAGGAAAGAATTTTACTGGGGAGATTTTTACAGGGTTACCTTTACCGGACATGAGCTGCACCGTATTCTTTAAATCAAAGTACATACCAACAAATTCATGAGCAAAATGGGCATGAAGACCATGAAGACAGCCAGGAAAAGAAGAGATGCAGTCGGGAATGGCAGTGAAGACGATGCAGCATTTCCTCGTCCCTTGCCGATGGCTGGAGCGGTTTCAGCACCCGTGGCGTTGGGGAAGAGCGGTTGGACGTAGGACCCAAGATAGTCAATTTCTCCCAGCATCATGGAAAACACTCGCATCAACGATAGCGGGACGGTGTTAAATGCTAGTTGTGTGCTAGCACCATTATCCTGTTGGAAAATAAGGATCACAATAAAGAAACCAAATTAATGCTTTTCTCTTGTCTGTGAACATAAAAAAGTTTAAAATTGTCGAACATTGCATCCAGTGTTAGCGTGTACCATAAACGGAATGTTACAGTCTGTTGGTATGTGTGTTAAGCATCTATTGATTAGGGATATATTACAAGAAACTAGAATTACCCAGTTACACCAGTCTAGTGAGTTCCGGTAATGTTGAAGTTGCTGTTTGGAAAAATGATTTTGTTGTTGCTTTGTTTTTAGTTTCGTTACGTTACAGTGTTACGTAACTTATTACACGTCCCAGATAAACAACGCAACGAAGTAATGATCTAAAAGCAAAGCAACAACGAAATCAGTTCTAGAAACAACAACTTAAAGAACATGAACTCAGCCCAGGACGTCAAGAACATGTTAAGAATGTCCTGAGATGAGTTCATCAATGAATCCCTGGATGCCTTTCTACAATGTAACTTCTTCTGTTTGCTTCCAAATTAACAAACACTTGCATGCATAAAACTTTCAGCAACCACAATAATTGAGCTTTTGTTTCATTCATACTTACCGTCGTCATAAGGACATGGAATGCCAACCCAAAGGCAATAATAAGTATGGAAAACACTAGAAGCACTTTGATAAGAGTCTTTAGGATTTCCAGGAACATCACAACAAATATTCCAAACCTGTCAAACCTGAAAACAAACAAGCAAAACAAAACAAAATTATTCGATTTGAACAGGAACAGATTAAGTAAAGAATATATCCACAAGTACTTTGATCGGCATTTCAAGAATAAAAATAAAAATTTATTTTTATAGGCATTTTGTGTATTCAACTAATTGTTGCACGGGTTACAGGAACTGACCCCTTACATATATCTGCTCGTTTTGGTGGTGGCTCGTGCTTTTCCTTTATTTAGTTGTTAGTTGGGCCTGCGGGTCCTGCATCGCATTGTTGATCGCTTACTCAGCTCTGCAAGAATTTATAGAGTTGAGAAGAAGAATTTGTAGCTCTAAAAAGTCCGTATTGAAACGTGTTACATTCATTCCTATTAGTTCCGTCCGAGTTTTCAGAAGGCGCCACGCGTTTTATCTGATAATTTTTGCTCATTTTTCAACCCAAATCTAAAGCAAACTAAATTACAACTAAAACTAAACTAAATAATAATTAAATAAAGCCAGTTTCGTTTAGTTTAATTTAAGGCTGAAAACCTGAGTAGAAATTCCCACATAAAACTCATGGCGCCCTCTATATATTTAGACGGAACTAATAGGAATGAGTCTAAAAAGTTTCAGAAGGGGTCTCAGTCATGGATTCTCCTCCCCAACCCTACAATTTTTGATGGCTGAAAATTTGTAGGCTTTAAATGGAAGTGGCTGATGATGCTGGCTCTCTGTCTCTCTCTCTGTGGGCTGGGCCAGTATACGCCAGTGCGATGAATTTAGTAATGCGAAATCAGTATTACAGCGTGCCTACTCCAAAACAATGCTATGCTTTGTGCGCTACAAGGCACTATGAGCAGGAACCGACGCTCTCCCCTTCTCTCTATCTGCAAGGATTGCCCAGGGTCCGACTCTCTCCCCTTCTATCTGCAAGGATTGCCCCGGGGACCGACTCTCTCCCCTTCTCTCTATCTGCAAGG
>JAHWFP010204680.1:60764-77548 GCA_023313725.1 Lithobius niger | reverse complement strand
ACCTTGGATTTTAAAATACTGCTGCCAGCCTATTGCTAAGGCTCTGTTTTTGATTGTGAATTTATGCCTCCAACAAGGAGTTGTTCCAGAGGACTGGAAGTTGGCTAATATTAGTCCGATCCACATGAAAGGCTCCAAGACTGATCCAGCCAACTATAGGCCTATAAGTCTAACATGCGTTGCTGCAAAGGTATGTGAAAGGGCTGTTAAGAATCTGATCGATGAGGAACTCGAAGAACTTGGCTTTACTGACCCAGATCAGTATGGATTTGCTAAAGGTAAATCTTGCACTACAAACCTTTTGGAAGCACGTAACGTATGGACTGACCTTGCTGACAAGGGTGTACCAGTTGATGTTGTCTACACTGATATCAGTGATGCCTTTGGAAGCGTTGACTACGAAGTCCTCACTAACATTCTGCTGGATATTGGTTTGTCTTCTGAAGTCGTCAATTATATTATCACACGACGATCTTTGCACACTTGAAGCCAATTGCAAAGCCCTAAAACTAAAACTTAACCCTGCTAAATGCCATGTTCTGCACATTGGCTTTAATAACCCAAGATATAACTATTCAATTAATGGTGACACCTTACACACTGTCACTGAAGAAAAGGACCTTGGAATATGGGTCAACGAGACCTTAAGCGTTTCTAAACAGTGTGCAACTGCTGCTGCTAATGCCTTTAGGGCAATTGGACAGATTGGTAGGAGTCTACCTAAACTCGATAGCGACTCTTTCAATCTCCTTTACAAGGGAATTATTCGGCCGAATGTTGAATATGCAAACCTGTGCTGGTTGCCGTGGCTACAAAAAGATACAGAGCTGCTTGAGAGGGTACAGAGAAGAGCAACCAAACGGCTCACCAAATATGGTAACCTAAGCTACCCAGAGCGCTGCCGTGTATTGGGTCTGACTACCTTAGCCAAAAGGCGTACCCGTGGTTCCCTTGTTGAAACCTTTAAGTTGTTTGACAGAGGTACCAATGAAAAATATTTCAAGCTGTGCACTGGAAGCAAGACAAGGGGACATCAACTCAAGATTATGAAGCCTTCTGTTCGACTGGATGTCCGAAAGAACTTCTTCTCTGTTAAGACTATTAACGACTGGAACGGTCTGGATTGCAAAATCCTTAGCAACTGTAGAACTGTAGGCACCTTCAAAAATCGCCTTGACAAATACGTTTTCCACCCATAAGTTTTCTTATGGCTGCCGGCAACAAGCTTTTAGCTTTCGCTGTACTGTATATTATAATAATAATAATAATAATAATATATTCTGTAATTAAGAGTTATTTTCGTAGCTGTACCCCTACTTGTGTGCCTGCTTAAATTGGCACTATCTCCAATTGAAAAAGCAACGAAAATACTATGGTGCCACCTAGTGGCCGTGATATCGTTGACCTTTACAGCTAGTGCCCCGGTGAATGAGGCTTAATAGAAGAAAGAGCTCACAAAACCACACAGAAGAACACAACAAATGTTCACTTAAATTTTTGGCGGATAATTACGTTCGCCTTCTTTAGAAGTTAGGAAAATACGAGTCTCTACATCGTCCTTTTGAATTTCATGCAAGAGGTGAGAACCACTGATCTATATCGTGCATTGCATCTGGAGTGCCCACGTTCTGTTAAATTTTGATGCCAGAATTGGCTGCACTAGGTGATCAGTGTTTGCATAAGCAGGATTTTGGATGTTCATGAGTGGTATACAATTCCTGGAGAAATGTTTTATCGCTAGAGACGCCAGTGCCCTGAGATGACAGGGATTACCAAATTCTCTCAATTAAGGCGGCTTCTGGCTTGTTTGTTTCGTTAAAATAAATGGCTTTGCGCATTTAAGTCTAGAAAACGCTAGATGTTCTGCACTTTCAGTGGTAATAGTGCCACTTTGATTTCACATGTAAGCAGAATAATGCGTGCGAGAGAAAGACACTGCTGCTGCTGTTCCGTACTAGTGCAGCAAGTTTAAAATCGTAATTTTGAAGAACGGTACTCTTAATCTGTGTGGTTGAGAGTTGTTGGGATAGCCTGGCTGTTGTACCTTGGACGAAATACTCTTCGAGAAGGACTACTCACAGTATCGTAATGTAAACGGCGGATCCAGAAACCGTTATTTTATTAGACATTTACAGCCACAAAGTGCCTCCAGCCTGGGACCAAAATTGCTGTGCGTGCAGAACGTTAACTGTAAACATCTAACTAAATGCTCGGTCTAAATCGCAGTATAAAAGATAGATCAAAACGGGAACTTACACTCGGTCTTGCTGAGCAATCTCAACTGCCACCACATTCAAACTTGGCTTCTCCTACTGTTGCTAAGCATCTACAAACTATGCAGAGCAGCCTTCCCAACAGCCAAGAATCTCGCGCACACCAACATTGATGCGCAATGTGAAAGGTCTCAAGTGCTCTCTCGTTTCATTTGTGTCACCTGTGTTTAATATTTAACTACTAGCGGAGTTGCTCGCTCATTCCGCGTATTCCCCCCCCCCCCCCCCCCCGTCATTTAATTTGCCATTCGGTCGGCAGATGGCGTCGTATGTTCGCGCTGCTGCCCGTTGCGTTCCGGGCGCAGCTACTATCTCAGCGGGGCTTTGGCTGCTACTCTTATAATTTGCCGTTCGTCGGAAGATGGCATTGTATGCAGCTGCTGCCGATGGCTTGCGGATCTTGTGTAATTATATATATATAGATCTTCGAGATGGATTAGTCCCCTACCACAGCCTCTGCCCAATACTGCAAGGAGACTGGCAGCGCGACCTTGCGTCATGGGAGTTCAGACTAACTCTTTAAATGTTCGTCACTCGCGTAACCCCCCCACCCCCCCAGGCAGAACTTTTCTGCGACACCAGTTGGCGGAAAAAATTTGTCTGCCGCTAATCGTTTTTATCATCCACAAGTTTATTGGTTTTTGTGGAATAACTTTTCAGTGATTTATCCTATCGATCTGGCTACTTCACCAATGGAAAGGTCGAGACGATTAAGCTGGTGTACTGGAATGTCAAAATCGGTAAAAAAAAATTGACAAAACTGCAGAAATTTGGCCAAAATTTGTCTGAGACTGCCTTAAACTGTCTGCGACGTACGTCGCGTAATTCTGTCATGGGGGACACGCCACGACGGATTTCGAAGTGGTGCTGTGATAGCAGCTGCAGAAGGTCGGTACACTACCGAGCTTACAGGCAGCCGTACGCTTCTCGTCCGGGGTGCCGGAAATGTATCGACACGGAGTTACGTTAACTCTGAAATTTAAATTTTGACCCCTGTGTTGCACCCGGAATTGTAACACGGAGTTACCACAAAATAAACAGTTAGGCTTACTTGAATTACTTTCAAATGCTGTTGAATCACTTTGATCTCGGAAATTACTCAATACGCTCACTTTCAAAAACGAGATACTGTCAGTATCTTGCAAATTTTCGATTGTATTTCAACAATCTTCGTCTGTCAGGGTCAATAAAAATTGAGTCTTCTGATTACATTTTCGTCTGGTTGCTTCCGCGCTTGCCCTGGCTATACATATACATCGGAAACCGTGTTACTACGTTACTACAATTCCGGATTGTTTCTTTATTCCGGGTCCAACACGGGGGTCAGTGTTTATAAAAATTCCGAAGTAACGTAACTCCGTGTCGGTACAATTCCACTCCCCCACTCGTTCATCTCGAAAGAGTAGTTGGTCACGCGGCCCCATGCATGCCCCATGAAATATGAACGTCTTAGTGTCTGTATCTTCAAAAATACTACACCTTACCACAGATCGCACAAGCGGGACCTTTCTGCCACTGTCCACAAGTTCCACAACACCAATTTTCGGCCATATTAAATTATATGAATACACTTTTATCACCTCCAAGAATGTTTCTACAACAGTTCGCTTAAATTTTCGAGGAAGAAAATACCGTTCCTCTTCTTCAGAAGACCACACCACAGTAGAAGAAGAGGAACGGTGTTTTCTTCCTCGAAAATTTAAGTGAACTGCCGTAGAAACATTTTTGGAGGTGATAAAAGTGAGTTCGTATAATTTAATATGTCTGAATATTATCACTGTCAACGCCGTTTACCGGTTTGTAACCAGACACTTGTACTCAGACTGGGGGAAGGGGAAGCATATTTTTTAGTCCGCTTCGTGTAGGGGAAGAAGGGCACAATTTATAGTAGGGATGTGCAGATTATCGGAATGTTATCGGTATTGCCAGTTATCGGAGGCAATTCCGATATATCGGTACCGCCGATGTGCCATAGTACCTTATTGGTTCAAATACAGGAGGGGGGGGGGATTGAGGCTTAATGGCGCGTCGACAACTTGGTCATTGGCGCCAACCTCGGTCACAGTGCAGTGGTCCGGGTTGCCACTGCACCACACATTAGAGATCAAATACGGGCCACACTTTTTTCGAAGTATGTGGAAACGACGATAACTTCGCTAAATATTGACCGATTTTTAACCCTTTTTCGCCAGCTTTCCAGTGGTGCAAACCACAAGTCGTTAGCTCCACCCATTCTGAATTTATGTATTAAAAACCATTTAACTGAGTTTGAAACAAACATGGCTTGCAAATAGATAAAACTGCTGCTTACTGGTATTTTAGGAGTAATACATCAAAAGTGCTCGTCCTGTTCTCTGTTCATTACTTTTTCTCATTATCCTATCCATACACGATCATCCGCATTGCACCTTCCCTGGCCTGTCTCAACCAAAATGGGAAAACCTCACCTCAAATTTAAAAAAAAAATCCATTTAGGTCCTTAATAAAGATTTTATTTATTTTGATCTTCTCCATATAAAAGTCCTAAAACCACACTTGACTATATGAAACTTCTAGTAGTGCCCAACCTTATTTTGCTTAAGATCTGTAGAAGTGCTTAGTGCTTGCTGGTCATGCATGCCTTTTCCTCCCTTGCCCATAAGGTAATCAATATTGTGTTGGTTATGCGGTTCTTTGTTTCTAACATTCACGTGCGAGTTGCCTTTTGTCTTTTCAGTTGATTTTATTTTAAAGTTTTTTTTTTTTTAATTAAAATGCATCTACAAAATTTGTCGGTATGTTTTTAAAGTAACAAAGAAATTCTCGTGGCACATTTTGCACCATTCATCGTTTTGTAAATCTTAAAACTTACGGTAGTTGAATCTGTATAAAGCGTGAATATGGCCGGAACGAGTAAATGTGTCAACATTGTCATTTGCTAGGGATGATGTTACCTGGTCATGAATCGGGGAATTGAAATCCCCACCCCTCTTAGAATTGAGCTGACCACCGACGCTTTTGGTACCTGTGCTAATTAGTGTTACACATTGCATACTGGCGTCAGGGAGTGCCTTGTGCCCTGCTGAAAAGTGCGAACAGGGCTGGAAGATTTCTAAATTTTTGTGGAGCTCTTTTTTCCGGTCTTTGAAAAAAGTACGCAATTTTGACACATCCAGGGCACAACAATGCTAAATAAGTGAACGTGAGGACAGATTACCGAAATCTTTTTAAAAACGTTTATACTCGTACTTGAAATTAAAAAGCCTAACACGATGCACAATTTACGCAAAATTTTGAACTATGGAAATGTTAAATACTTGGCCGACTATTTTCATCATGCATCTTGTGTTTTCTAAAAGCGGCGAGTGTCAAGTACAGTAGGCCACACACCAAACTTGCCATTTTAGAAGATACGGTAGCGATTTTTACTCTGAAAGTCGACAGTAAAAGACTTCTGATGAAGATAGTTGGCTGTGTATTTAATTGTTTGTCTCTTGAACTCTGAACGTTTTCCGGGAATAAATTCTCCTCACGAAAAAAAAAAATTTATGTCCGCGAAACAACTTTTTGAAAATGGCCTAAGCATCTTAGATTGTAATTTTTCTGCTAGAAATTGACTAAAAGCTTCATACATTCAAGGAAATCCGTGTTTCATCCTCTTTGTGGTGTTTTTTTTCTGCGCCAAAGAAAGGTAACTAAAAGCTTTGTACATAAAGCAAACTTAATCTAGTAAACTAATAAACTACATCACTGAACAATGAGAATGATGGCATTGCGCTAATGCTAGACCGAATCCAGATCACATACGTGAATTATCGCATAAATACTGAATGCTGCGATGGAGTTGGGCCTATACACCCTCGCTGGACAGAAGGAAAATTAAAATAGCTTTAAGGCCCATCTCAATTTTTTTTAGTTAGTTTTGACTTGGTTAGTTGGTATTGACTTGGTTTGCGCATACAATTTTTTTTTTAGTTTCGACCTTACTTATCCGACCTACCTGCACTAATGTCCTTTGCCACGTAATTAAGCTTGCTGGAATAGTTGAGAATTTAGTTGGGCCGTATTTCAGGGATTTGACTGATGTCAAGGTTTTGCTGGGAAAGCCTACACTGGATAGTGTACTAGTTTTCAAGAAAGCAAGTTGAGCGTTTCTAACTCCAATAATCCCTGCCTTTTCCCCACTTGATTCCTGCCAAATGAATCCAGGAGCGACCTTAACCTGAACCAGAAATGCCATCTTTTTTAGAGTTTGGATAATTGCGGTCATTTAAATTTAAATTTAAAAATTGTAAAAATAAATAATAAATTTAAAAATAAATTAGCCTAGCATTAGTTAAGCGTAGTTTATTCAAGGCATGTAAATTTAAATACTGAAATAGCTCAATTCTCTCCCCTCTTTCCCTTTATCATTTTCCGCGGCGCTCCGGATTGTCTTACTACGTTGCTGTACATTCGCTTTTTCAACAGAAAATAGGATAGAAACTGATTCAGTGGTGAAGACAACTTCCTCCTTTCTTGGCATTCAGCATTTCACTTTTGAATGCTGAATGAATGCTAACCGGAGGTACAGAAAATGTGAGAATATATGCCTTCGGTGCCGAGATCGCTTATGGTTTCGGTCCCACCCTAATTATTCCCAACAGATAGGCAGTCTTAAAGGAGCCTATAACTTGTAAAATTTATACATTTGGGTCAATACATAAATGTTTATTTTCAGGTTAACTTCACCGTAGACGAGATCCGTGGCCTCATGGACCAAAAGCGGAATATCCGCAACATGTCCGTGATTGCCCACGTTGATCACGGCAAGTCAACACTGACTGACTCCTTAGTAGGCAAGGCTGGCATCATAGCACAAGCGAAGGCAGGCGAGATGCGCTTCACTGACACAAGAAAAGACGAACAAGAGCGCTGTATTACAATCAAGTCAACGTAAGTTGAAGCCTTTTAGGATTTATTAATTAGGCTAGCTGTTCCTCCTTTCTTGACATTTGGCATTTTGCTTTTGAATGCTGTTTGAATACAACAGGAGGTACAGAAAAGGAGAATACATGCCTTCGGTGCCGAGGTCGCTTATGGCTTCGGTCCCACCCTAATTATTCCCAATAGCAATTATATAACTGAGCCTACAATTATCCGATCCATATGTCGACATATAAAGTATAGAAAGTGATTGCACGATATTGTTTATTTCCTTCTAGGGCCATTTCTATGTATTTCGAAGTAAACCAAAAGGATTTGGTATTTATTAAAGAAGATACTCAAAAGGAGAAGGAAACCAAAGGGTTCTTGATTAACTTAATAGACTCCCCAGGACACGTTGATTTCTCTTCAGAAGTAACTGCCGCATTGCGAGTAACCGACGGGGCCCTCGTTGTGGTTGACTGCGTCAGTGGTAAGTACCAGTTTAAGTCCACATAAATTAGGGTGTCGGACAAACTCCTAAATAAAAAAAAAAATTGAAAAATCCACTAAACGGAATATTGCATAACAGGGTTTGGGGGGATTGTTTTTTCGAAAAAACCCTGCCCGGCTGGGCTTTTTCGGGTTTCACCTGGTTTCATCATTATGAACCCCCATAAACAAAGGGAAAAACCTAGCATTGGAGCGTGAAGATGCAGCAGAAAACTGGGTAGTGGCACATACCGAGTTTTGGGTTGGAGTGCTAGCATTCAAGCTAGAAGACAAAGCTTTCTATCCCAAGTCACTGTTGTCAAACCAAGCTTCAGCCCAGCAAAATGGTGGCAACCCATGATCAAAGAACCTAACGAGGCTTCTGTGATATTTTTTGGGCTCTTTGTGCTCCACCTAGCTGTGCTTTAACCGAGCGGGTTTTTTTAACATTTGGACTTGTTTGGTCTAAGTTGAGAAACCGATTGGGTACAGATAAAGCCCTGAACTTAAAGTATTCCATTTCTGACGAGCTGAACCAATTACTGGCGATTTCTTGTATTAAAACAGCACTATTTTAATGATAGTGACATTTTAACATGTTTGTTGGTTCATGCATTCACTCATTTTACTTAGTTTTTTGTTGTTGAAAAAAACCGACATTTGGGTTTTTTGATAGGGTTTTTCTGGCGAACCCTGTTCGCATAATGTATAATCGTTGATTCCAGAATAATATGGCTGCGGTTTCTGGTGTTGTGTATAGCCGCAGTGAGCAAGGCAGGTACATTAGACGATATTAGAGCTCCACACACATCAACCCCTTCACTGCCAGATTGAGCTCAGCAGGTGCATGCTCAGAGCCAGAAATGTCTATTGCAAGGAAGCACATTGCAGAAAATATTAACTCCAATCTCAAGACATAATGGAGGCAGTGTTTACAAGCTAAAAACCCTCTAATAATTTGGCAAAACACACAAGGGTGCCCACAAGGGGAAACATGAGAACCATATCCTTATTTGTATTTATACAAAATTAACGTAGGACGTACGCATATACGTCCTGGCCCTCAGCAAAGAATTGCCAGGACGTACGCATGTACGTCCCTGGCACTGAAGGGGTTAACGTAATCGTGAAAGCTTGCCCGTACCCGAGCGATACTGATTCGACGGTGTTTTAAATCGCATTATGTTACTGTTCTTGTCCGTGCTTTTAAGACTTATGTAAGGCCCCTCTTGGAATATGCCTCGCCAGTCTGGTCACCCTACCTGATCAAGGATATTGTGTTCATCGAATATGTCCAGCGTAAGTTTACAAAATTGCTCCCAGGCTTTTATCACAAATCATACAATGAGCGTCTTAACCATCTGAATCTCACAACACTTGAAAATCGCAGGTTGATCGCCGACCTCTCACTCACATACGGGCTTTTAAATAACTTGTTTGATGTTTATGCCCGGCAGTTTTTTGTTATTCGTGGATGTGAGAGGACTAGAGGCCATCCACTGAAGCTGGTGGTCGATCGCTCTAGGACTGATGCCCAGGCTTACCAATTGGTCGATAATTATCGAATCTGTCGTTATTTTTTTTCCAAGTCGTTAAAAGTCAAAGTTCTGTTTATGCAGATCAAAGTCGATAAAATTAAGTATTGAAATAAATATATTTCAAAAAGCCACACACCGTATTTTTTTTAAATATAGGCTATCTCTACGCGAAAGCAGTTATAAAACGTGAACTTTCGGTTTCACTTCGAAAAACGAATTCTTTGAGTTGCTCTACAGCATGAATGGTGCCCCGCATTTGCGCTATGCCACTACGGACTTACCGTTGTGGGCAAAAGTATTTTTTTTTTGGGGGGGGGGGGGTAATTCACTCCCTGTAATCAGAAGCTGTGATAAAAAAAAGAAACTTGTAATTTTAACGAGCCAGGTTTAAAAATTTATTAGGAGGGGGTGGGAGAGGAATCGGCCGTACAAACCATTGTTTTTTTTTATAACTGTAGACCAAACGTTATCACGTATCCTGGTGACTGTTGCTTGCATTTACGGTTTTTCATTTTTTCAGTTTGTGTATGTCTGACGAGGTCTTATTCAGTAGATATTTGGTCGATATTTTTACGATGGAAATTTCGATATTTTTAGTGTAAGACCTCTGGCAACCCTGCTGACGCCGTAAATTTTTCTTTTGGTATCTTGTTGTGGATCCTTTGCCGTGGGAAGTTGTCATGGCACCTTCTATGGCCAGCTTTAGGAGATTGGTCAGGAGGGTAGACCTCTCAGGGTTTTGTCGAGCTTGACCCTCGGTGTGCGCTGCTCTGCTCTGCTCTATGCGCATTTTATTTATTTCTAATACCTTTTACGTATGCTGTGTTAATCCGGTTGCAACTTCACAACATATGTTTTTTTTACTTCACTTTTTTTTTTATTATCTTTATTAAGATTGACAATTGGCTTTGGCCAAGCTTTAACCTACGGTTATTTTATTTTCATTATTTATTATTTTTTAATAAACGTTGACAATTACACCTGGCTTCTCCCCCCACTTGTCCCACACGTTTGGCAATGCCATCGGGGACCACTGTGTCCCTGGTAGGTGTAACCTTGGTGGTAAGGCATTTGTGACCCTAACCCAATACCATCAACCCTTCCTCTGCAGCCGAGCCATCGTCTTCGTTTCAAACTTTTAAATGCTTTAACTTTTGTAATTTATAATTTTTAGTTTTAACATCGGATGGCAGTCAGTGGCCACTAGGTCCTTGCCATTCCGGTTGCATTTGCAACAAACTAATTATTATTCCATTATAAGAATTTCGCGCTGGACGTTGTACTGTATACGTTCTTCCAATTAAACCTACACGATTCTCCAGTTAGACAATCACCCCTCGCCCTCATAAATTTAAAGGCAAGTGATTTTAAGATTTTCATTTTAGGCTGGATAAAGTCGTTAATGCTACTTGGTTTTCAGGGGTATGTGTACAGACGGAAACTGTGTTGCGTCAGGCTATTGCCGAGCGAATCAAGCCAGTCCTATTCATGAACAAGATGGACCGTGCTCTGTTAGAATTGCAGCTGGACCAAGAAGACTTGTATCAAACTTTCCAGAGAATTGTAGAAAATGTGAATGTTATTATTGCCACGTATGGTGACGAGACTGGTCCAATGGGAGATGTGAAAGTAAGAATATTGTTGCTTTCTGATTTAGTATAAAGGCCTCTAGATTTGGGCTGCTTTGCTAATGTGTAGCCATGTTTTGCAGGTTGAACCACCCAAAGGCAATGTAGGATTTGGCTCCGGCCTGCACGGCTGGGCTTTTACCTTAAAGCAGTTTTCTGAAATTTACGCTGAAAAATTCAACATTGACGTAGAGAAATTGATGAGACGTCTGTGGGGAGAGAATTTCTACAACCCCAAATCTAAAAAGTGGGCCAAGTGCCGTGACGACTCCAATGACTTCAAACGTTCTTTCTGCATGTTCATTTTGGACCCCATCTACAAGGTAACTTGGTGAACAACATGTAATGTTGATATTGTTTGTCATGTGAAAAAGGTTACTTGAATGTTGATCAATTCAAATCAGGTGTTTGAAGCCATCATGAATTACAAGACGGAAGAAATTCCAAAACTGTTAGAGAAATTGAACATTGTATTGAAAGGTGAAGACAAAGAGAAAGACGGCAAAGCATTGCTTAAGGTAAGTAGCAAATTGGTAAATGGTAGCTCTGCTCCAGTTAAAGCGGTATCGGATTTGTTTTAACATCAGATGTTTATTTGAACAGATCGTGATGCGTCAGTGGCTTCCTGCTGGTGAAGCACTGCTTCAGATGATAGCCATTCATCTGCCTTCTCCAGTTACGGCACAAAAATACCGTATGGAGATGTTGTACGAAGGACCCCATGATGACGAAGCAGCTTTAGGTAATAAACACTTTTACAGTTAATGCATTTGAAACTCGTGTGAAACTGTAATCAAGACCACTGCCATAATATCATGTGCCGTGGCTCTATAGGTACAGAAATCCATTGGCGATTTAATTAGAGCAGGTAGCGATTAAAATATATTTGCTAGAGGCTAATTCGGCTGGTGGATTGGTGGTAAACAAGACCAGACCAAACTGAACATATTTTCACTTCTTGTTTGATGGATTTTAATACTCCCATTTTAAAGGTTCTACCAGCTTTCCAGTGGTCCAAATCTCAGCCTTCTACCCCATGCTGTTTAAAGTTAAAAAGAGGCAAAATGCTAATGTGATGGAAATTTCTTTATTTTCAAAGTTTTTGGAACCTACGCACCTACCTAAAGGCTGTATGAACGCACTACAATCTTAAGGAAAATGTTGCTGTGACAAGACAGATGTAAGGTCTCAACTGGATTGAATGATTTTTCATCTTGGCGTCCGAGCCTAAAAGATTAACTTGAATTGCTACGAAAATCTGCATTATCTGTAAATTTTAGCATTTTATTCTAAAATACTTTTTTTTCCTCTGGAGATTAAATATTAGCCAATAACTGGCTCGCTAACCCTGAAGTACGTGACTGAAGTTGCACATCCTCCATCAAACCCCAATGTGCGTGTGTTCTCCCCATCTTTTATTCTCCTTAGATCAACCAATACAGTTGCATCGTTCCTCTCCGTCTATTGGGTTGTTTTGTGTACAACTTAGAAGATGAAAGGCTTAGGGCGTGGCAAGGAGAAAGGAAGCCCCGTCTTCTATTAAATTCCCCCCCCCCCCATACTTTAAAATAAGAAATCGTGGAGTAGCTTTATTAATGCCCCCCCCCCCTACCCTCTCCATGTCGGTTGCCATTTGGTGACTGCAAATTAACAATTGGCGACTTGGAATTTAACCTTACTCAAAGAGCGATATCTCGGGAAGTTAGAAACTAAGTTTGCGGCGTTATGCTTGCAGATTTGTAATGGCTATATAACAGCTTTTTCTGCATTAATACTAGTGTTGAAGAAAATTGTACTTTCATAAATGCATAGCCTAAATGGAAAAACCACGCATCGCGCAAAAAATGTATTTGGTGTGTGGCGAGGGCTTTCTAAGGTCTACTGGCCAAGTGGTGACTGCTAATGAATTGATTTTCGAGGGGTTCCCCCCCCCCCCTTGTGTTTTTTAGGCAATCGTGAAATTGACGAAAAACTGCATTACCCGTAAATTTTAGTATTTTTCTGACTGCAGTTTCTTGTCGACCAACCCTTAACGAAAGAGGAAATCACTGACCTGCTTTCCCCGCGCACGGCAGCACTTCAACCCAAGGCCGCCCTCTCCTCGTCCTCCCAACAAGCGTTCCACTCGTGAATAGCTTAATTCTTCCAACATCCGTGCCTTTTTTTTACCGAGAACCTCCTTCTTACGCTTCCTGTAGATAGCATCGAAGTTTCCTGATGATATCGTTCAGCTATTCTTAGTCTTCCAACCTCCACTTTTGTCGACCGTTAGCTCCACGTGTTCGTTCTCGCCAGTACGACGACTCCACTGTCAATTCTTCTCCAAAGCGGTGTTTGACTCTGTGACTGCTAGTGCCTCGCATCATTCCAGGCAGACAGATCTTCAAAGGCCAGAGGCCCGAATATGAAAGCACGGCCTGTACAACTGCAACACTACTCAAAGAATCAACTCCCTTGTTGGATTTCCATGAGTAGATTCATATTGAGTGAAAAGAAAGATGGCCACTTTTGCCTTACGGCCTTTATATAGGAGGGGCATGCGCACTGGGGTTAGCTAGCTGACTGGATTTAGACAGTTTTATCCCTAAGGGAAAACTGCTTTCGAGAACAAGAATGTTAAATTTACAGGTACAATTTAACTTCATTAGAAGTTACAATTTCATGATAAAACTAAATCAGCCCCTTGAAAAATACAGTAACACTATAACTTCCCATCTGAAAAGCGAAAATAGGTTCACTTAAATCAGTTTACTGAATATTCGAAGGAAACCCTTCTTAATCAGAAGTACAACGGATGTTGTCAAACAATGCAGACGTCAAAACATACGTCCATTGTTTTTGTTGTACTTCTGATAAAGAATGTTTTCTTGGAAAATTGTAAGTAAACCGATAAGTGCACCTTTTTTAACTTGTAGTGAAAGTTGTTTTTTCAAGAAGTCTATTTATGGCTTATACTCAGTTATGGCCACTGTTACTGCCAATTATCGGTAAGTTGGCCCTGTTCTAAATATTAATGCAAGTTTTTTTTTCCCATCCTAGCTGTGAAAAATTGCGACCCTAACGGCCCATTGATGATGTACATCTCAAAAATGGTACCTACAACTGACAAAGGCCGCTTTTACGCTTTCGGGCGTGTTTTCTCTGGTGTTGTGAGCACTGGACAAAAAGTGCGAATCATGGGTCCTAACTACACTCCAGGCAAGAAGGAGGATCTGTACGAGAAGGCAATCCAAAGGTAGGCTTTACTTTTTTGGGGGGATGTGTTTGGGAATGCGCGAACATGTGCGGTGGGTTCACGTCATGTCACCATGTAACGTGGGGGTTTGGGGAATACACTGCTCTTCCTCTCACATCAAAAATCTAACACTATTCGTTTGATCTCGCTATTACAGAACCCGGGAAATTAAGAAATTTTTCGTATAAAACCTGGAAACCTCGGAGGGGGGGGGAGACTAAGCCATAGTTTTGGGCTTAGTTTTAAGGTGGTACACTGGTCAAAAAATAACATTTTTCGACCAAAAAATGGAAAAAGAAAAAAAAGTTGATTCCCTACCTTCAATCTTTTTCCTATCCATTTCTGTCGTTGTTTTTCCAAAATTCGCACTCTTTCAATGTGAAATTAATTTTTTCGTAATCCATGTCTAATGGCACAAAGCTAAAATTTTGATCTAAAATGAAGCCAAAGTCGACAAATAAACACTTTTTTCACCGTAGCGTATCTCCGGAACAACATGTCGGATCGCTAAAATTTTTGTTTTGGCGCGCAGATTAGACCTTTGGCTTCTTGGCCGCGTTTCAACCTATCCCGTGCGCCGATTCAAATAGCGTGGAGAACGGTTTGAAGTTAGCGTGTAACAGCGCTTCTGATTGGCTCAGCGGCCAAAATTGATCACGTGATCCTTTTTCCGACTGCTGGTTGGCTACTGAGGCCATCGCGTCGTGATGACGTCACAAGTAAAGCTCTCGCTTGCCTTCAGCCGCCATCTTGGTTCGCTTGATCGCTAGTGCTTTCCCGTGTTTATTTTCTTCAAAACGTTAGCTGTTTTTTATTGAAACATGGGTAGAACTCGTAAATTTGGCGCAAAAAGTAAAAAGAGACAACAGAGTGGCAAGTTAAATGTGTGCAAGCGACGGGATCGCGTCCAACAGGACGAAATTCGACCGCCTGCTACATCGTCTGCTGCAGCCAGCACTCCAACTCGCCGACCGCGATCACCGAGTCCGACGTCTGCAACCCGAAAAAAGTTTGCTGCACATAAAACCGACCAAATAATTCCGGACGAGGATTCGTCCCGGAATTATGTGTACGATGTTACTTTACTTGATGGCCTTGTGAAAAATTGTTTGTGCAAATCGTGTGGAAATGTTGGGGCATATATTCATACCATCCCGTGCGGGTTTGTTTGTAAACTGGAAGCGAAATGCATCGCGTGTGATGAAATTTTGGGAGTGAGCAAATCATCACGTGTTACGGATGACGGAAAGTACGAAATAAATAAACGAATGACGTACGCAGGTTTAGAGATGGGAACTGGCTACGCTGGTTTGGAAAAGGTCAGCATGACTTTAGGCCTTCCAATTATTTCGCAGCATACTTTCACATCGCATTCCAAAGATGTAACTGCAGCAAGTATCGACGCTACTCAAAAAGATTTACGTAAAGCTGCGGAAGAAATTAGACGAACCCACATGACACTCAATCCAAATTTAAAAGAAAGTGACACTATTGACTTGGCTGTCAGTTTTGACGGAACTTGGCAGAAACGGGGGTTTCAATCAAACAATGGTGTTACTGTTGCAGTTGAGCTTGTAACTGGACAGGTTATTGATTATGAGGTTCTGTGTAAATACTGTAAAATATGTGCTGCACAAAAGAAGTTGATGAAAGTGGATTCGCTTGAATATAAGCAATGGTTTCAAACCCATGAAAAAAAGTGTCAACAAAATTATAAAGGCTCGTCAGGGGGGATGGAAGTAGAGGGGGCTGAAAGAATTTGGAAGAGAAGTATTGCCAAATATAATTTCCGCTACACGACCATCATTTCGGACGGAGATTCGAAAACGTTTGACCACCTTCAAGCCTTGAAAGTATACGGCCCTAACATAACACTCGAAAAGGAAGAGTGTATAAATCACGTAGCAAAGAGGATGGGGAAAGCCCTAAGAGACATTGCAAGCAAACATGGACTTGGGGGTCGAGCATACGGTGCCCTTACAATAAAGACAATAGACAAGCTACAGGGGTATTACCAAGACGCCATCACCAAAAATGTTGGCAACTTAAAACAAATGCGAAATGATGTTATGGCAGGGCTCTATCATTGTATGTCGAATGACGTTACCCATTACCACCATCGATGCCCACAGGGGGAGGATTCCTACTGCTTCTTTCAGCGAGCTATAAGCCAAGGGAAAAACCCGGCTGCCCACATGGAAAAAATCAATACGCCATTGTCAAGGCGCTCTGCCGAGTACGCTGTTAAAGCCTACACGCGACTGGGTTCGGAGGCCATCCTGAAACGGTGCTTAAAGGGCAAAACGCAAAATGCAAATGAAGCTCTAAATGGCATAATTTGGAAGAAGTGCCCCAAGAACACGTTTGTGTCAAGGCGAAGGATAGAGTTCGGCGTAGCTGCGGCAGTAGGCCAGTTTAACAAAGGTCGCACGCAGATGGTTGACGTCCTGAAGAACATGAAGTTGAAGTTGACACCATGCTCGCTGAAAATAATGTTGAGGAAGGACAAAATCCGCCTGAAGCATAGCCTCATACGAAGTTCAGCTGCTGTCAAAAAAGCCCGGAAGATTGCTGCCATCAAAGAACGGCGAGAAGAAGAAAAAAGGATTCGGGGAGAAGGCGGCCGTTCCTACCTTTCGGGAGGATTTTAATTTACAGACTTGTCAAGTTCCAAGCTGTTTTTTTTTTTTTCTGTGAGGTGGGTTTTTTTTGTGTGGGTGATGGGGGGGGGGGG
>JAHWFP010204680.1:0-60664 GCA_023313725.1 Lithobius niger | reverse complement strand
GTGAGGTGGGTTTTTTTTGTGTGGGTGATGGGGGGGGGGGCAGCTGATACATTACCTTGTTATAGTTTTTAGCTTCGAAAGCGATAAAGCTATTCTTACATTTTTACTGCCGATGAAACCATCGTAATTCTGCTTACACTAATTTAGCCTGCATTTATTAGGCTGTCACAGCATACTGGGGAAGACCACTGTGACTCAGACAAATCAAGGACCTGACTAAAAAGTCTAAGCATATGAAAATCCAAGTGGTAGTAATGTAGAAAAGTGAACCGATAGTAAATTTTATTGAAATTTCAAGTAGCCTATTTTCAAACGAGTTTCTCTCGCTTTTTAGTTTTCCCCATGAAATCGCACTTTCAGTGCAGTTTTCTCCGGTTCTACTGAACAGATTTTCAAAAACTTGGACTTTTTAGGTAGATCTAAGTTTCACCTGTAAACAATACTTAAAACCATCACTCTAACTCCTTTTGCTGTACAGCTCTGAAACAAAAACTACACCGCTGCAGAAATTATTTCATTTATCGCCTTAATAAATTAATTTAGGAAACTTACAAGCTTCCATAAAATGTGATTTTAGTATTGATTACTGAATAAAGTGTGAGCTTTCCAACAAAACAAACCCCATGGTTCTAGGTGTCTTAGATCAGCCAGAACGAGCACCAGGAAAAAAACTTACAATTGTTGCGTAACTCTTCAATTAAATGCCCTGGGGATATGAAACTTGGATTTTTTTTTTTTTTTTTACTAAGTACTTGATATATGCCAAATACCATTTACCTGTAATAACTACAACTAGAGATAGTTTTTGGACCAGTGTACCACCTTAAGTGCATTAACCACATTTTGTTACACATTGTGGTAAAATAAACACCTTTGATCATTAAATCGGGTTACTGTTTTGCTCACAGTGAACCTTAAAACAAGTAAAACTTTGCAAAATGTGTGGAAAAATTTCCTTCCTATAATTACGGTAAATAGCCAGGAAAATGACCTCAACTACTATGAGAAAACAAAACTCGGAAATTATTTAGGTGTTTTAGTGGGAACCCTGTGTTATTGTGGTACTTGCTATTGCTGTCCCTTACTAAACCGACCTTAAGCTCCACAGTCTGATCCTACCCTGGCTAATTCCAAACGGCTTGACACCGTTAACTAAGAATCGCTTGTTTCTGGAAATCCAGCTATGCGGTTTGCGATTAAAAATAATATAACAGGATTATTTCAACAGCACAAAACTAACTAAAAGAATCGTTAGCTTAACTAAGTGTTGTAGCGAAATTGGTCTCTTCCTTTGTTGTGCGGACTGCCCCACACAAAAGACATATAATTAGCTAATATTGTTGGGGGGGGGGTTAAACCATCAGGGGCACTGGATAATGGCACAATCATTGAATTTTTTCAACTACGGAAAGAATTCTGTATAAGGTTTTAAATGGAGTTGCATGAAAAATTAAGTTACTTTCATTTTATCGTAAACCCCCCCCCCCCCCCCCCCACCTCGGTCCCTCAAAACCAAGTGTGTAAAAAACAAAAAAAATTGGTCACATTTCTATTAGGTCCAACCATATGCCTTTTCACCCCGTTACCAAGGGTATTAAAAACGAAAATGTGGGTAAAAAATTGTCAAGAAGTTGTTTAAAAGTGAAAACAAGACGCCAAATTGTCATAAAATAAAACAAAAATTTCAATTCGAGGAATACAGGCAGTGATGTAGGAATTGGATGTCGTTTTTCGTGGGCTAGTAACTGGAGCCAAGATGGTGGCTTTGCATTGTGTTGTTCCGGAGTTATCATTTATCATTATGAACAAAAGCTATTTTCAGTAAATAAAAACAATTTCACGATGTACCTAATTCAAACGGCATTATGCCTCCAATTACACAATTGGATTTACTTATTTCTTACAGGACTTAGAACTGAACGACTGTATTATCATTAGTCCGGCCCTTTTGACTAGTCTGAAGACCGACGATCTATCGTCGATTAGACTCAAAAGGGATTAAAAATAAAATTAGTTTTAACTGAGTTAATTATTTCTTCCATTAGAACTATCTTGATGATGGGGCGTTACACAGAAGCCATTGAAGACGTGCCGTCGGGTAACATCTGTGGACTTGTAGGAGTAGATCAGTTCTTGGTGAAGACTGGCACAATATCCACGTTCAAGGATGCCCACAACATGCGTGTAAGTTTTTAGAAAAGCAACATTGGTGGCTAGTTTGTAAAAAAAAGTTTTAATTATGTTTTTATTATGTGGCAGGTTATGAAGTTTTCGGTCAGTCCAGTCGTCCGTGTTGCTGTTGAACCCAAAAACCCATCCGACCTACCCAAACTTGTAGAAGGCCTGAAACGTTTGGCCAAATCCGATCCTATGGTTCAGGTAATTCTAAACTTAGTTTCAGGCTCCACCCACACCGATATTATTTTTTTTTGAGACGGGAAATAAAATAAAAAAAAAAACGATCAAAAATGGTCTTTAGTGAGAATGAAAATATAAAATTACCATTCTTGTCATTAAATAATTTTTTGGACACGTGAGCAGCATTAGGCAGGGTTTTACACAAAATAAGAGGATAATTCTTCAAAATGTAAGGAAAAAGAGGGCCTAAAAAGTTAAATTCCGTTGACCCGTTCAGAATTTTTTAGAAAAAGGGCCTAGTCAACACATGCACTAAATCAAGCTGCCTAAGTTTGGGTTCCGAGTTTGTTTAATAGAGCCCCAAACAAGCAGTAGTTTTTGCTTTTTACCGAAGGGGAGAGGTTCCTTTTATACCATGCTTTTCTACTAATGTATCTAACCTATCAAAAAAAAATACTTAAACGTGGAGTTACTGTTAGTTTTGTTCTTCAGTTTCATCGTTCTGAGATTAATACAGTAGTAAATTTTTATTTCCTTAACAGTGTATTATAGAAGAATCTGGTGAGCACATTGTTGCTGGTGCCGGAGAATTGCACTTGGAAATTTGTCTTAAAGACTTGGAAGAAGACCACGCTTGCATTCCTATCAAAGTTTCTGACCCCGTGGTGTCATACCGTGAGACAGTAGCCGAGGAATCGGACATCATGTGTTTGGCCAAATCTCCAAACAAGCACAATCGTCTTTTCATGAAAGCGCAACCCATGCCAGAAGGCTTGGCGGAAGATATTGACAAGGTAAAGAAGCTCTGCTTTTAGCCTTTTTTCCAATGCTTCAGTGAAACTTAAATGCTGACCTTTTGCACAATGATCTTATTTCAGGGAGACGTCACAGCAAGAGACGACTTCAAAGCAAGAGCACGTTATTTATCAGATAAGTATGAATATGATGTCACAGAAGCAAGAAAGATCTGGTGCTTTGGTCCCGATGGCACTGGACCAAACATCCTTATAGATTGCACCAAAGGAGTACAGTACCTAAATGAAATCAAGGACAGTGTTGTAGCCGGATTTCAATGGGCGACTAAAGAGGTTGGTGTCCTGTATTGTCGAGAAACAAAAAAAAAAAAAACCTAAATAAACTTTAAAAAAAAAAACCCTTGAGGATTAAAACTAAAATTCTTTGTTAGGGAGTACTAGCTGAAGAAAACATGCGTGCTGTGCGTTTCAACATTTATGATGTGACCCTCCATGCTGATGCCATCCATCGTGGTGGCGGCCAAATCATTCCAACGACTCGCCGTGTCTTGTACGCCTGTGTGCTGACAGCCAAGCCCAGGGTAATGGAACCTGTGTATCTTTGTGAAATTCAGGTGAGTTCACTTAGTTTATTTTTGCCTTAACCCTTCGTACTGGACCCGAATGCCGGACGTCGCGCTTCGGACTTGTAGAATTATGGGAGCCACTTTCTTCATTCCGCGTGATGCATTAGTCTATCCTGGAGTTTTTATTCACTAAAGGCATTCACTAACTACTACCGCCAATGGCTGCGAACGGCCGAAATGTCACGTGCCGGCGAACGAGCCAATCGGTGCTCGCGAGGCCGAAGCGTTGAACAACGGTCGTTGAAACAGGACATTTCATTGGAGTTGATGACGTCATTTTTCGCGGGCCAGAAAATTGGGAATCCCCTCTCTCGAACGCGACCAAGATGGCGGCTGTATGTTTCGTCGTTCCGGAGATAACGATCATTTGAACCAAGGGCTATTTTCAGCACATAAACGCAATTTCACGTCCATTTTAGTGACGATGCCAACAATAACATTGATTTACGGTAATAAACAGATGATTTTAAATTAACCTAAATATACGTTCCAAATTGCGAAATTCAATCGGAGTTACGCCTCCGATGTACGCAATAGGAATTTTTTTTTTTAACAGGGCATAGAACTCGGCTGAACTGGGCTAACGATACATCGTCGTGTCGGCTTTTTCGCAGTGGAATTGCGATTACGATATATCGTCGCTTAGGCCTAAAAAGGCTAAATACAGGGTGGTCGACAAAACACTGACGACCCAAAAATTTCTAAGTCCAACCTTTCTAGTAAGCACCCCTCATAACCAGGAGAGGACAGAAATCCAAATCTAATAAGGATGTACCGAACCGATCGCCACACATTTTTTTTGTTCTGCCTTACACAAACTTGTAGGCTAATGAAAACATTGAATACATTTTTTTTTTACCCAAATAAAAGTAAAAATTTGTCCGTTACTAACCTTAGCCTACACAATGTAAAACATGTATGCCTAGCCTAAATTAAAATAAAACGTAACAAACATGTGGAGAAACTGAATTTATTTTGTTGTCAAGGGCCTGGCAAAAATCAAATCTGCAGTTTTTTGTTCGCTGAACAGATTTTTGCCGATCAGCCCAAAATCTGTTCGGTACAGCCTTACTAATAAATCGGGATGATATGTCCTCCCCTGGTTCTGAAGGGTGCTAACTAGAACATTTTTGGGTTGTCAGTTTTATGTGGACCACCCTGTATCTGATATTTTGATATTTATAAAAATATCATTTTCCAACCCTGGATAATTGTGACGTTTACAGCTGGCAACGCAATTAATCTTCTTACTGCTACTATCAAATGTACACGTGCAGCAGTTTCTTGCTTACTGCAAGTCTGTCTCAAGTGCTCATTTATTTTTGTTGAATTTGTAAACGTGAAATAGGTTTTCTTTCTGTATTACATCGGTCTTGCATTCGGGCCAGTATGGTGCATTACGGGTGCTTACTGGCCAGCTTTATAAGTAGGGATCGACCGGAGCCGGTACCGGAGCTGAGTACCGGCCGGTACTAGCGGTACCGGCACCGGTACAGGTGCCAACGTCTACAATCGAGTCGGTACTAGCACCGGCCAAAATTTGATCAATTCTTAACGAAGTGCTTCTATTAGTTATTTATTCAAATACATAAACCTTTATTCAAGTACTTAAAGAACTTTTATTTACTATCTTATTTACCTTTAGTTATTTAAATAATTCGGATGACTGTAAAACGTTAGTAGCGTAACTTGACTGCACCATCCGTTGCTAGAATACTATGTTTTGGAGCTCAGGAACAAGGGTCATCACCGGTCAGCAGTAAAAATGTGCAAATCAAAAATCCAGCATAGTGATGCTAGGGTTGATGATCTTAAAATTTTTTAAAAAATTCATTGTATTTATAAAATTATAAAAATTATAATTAATTTAAGACACAAAAATGAAAGTTTTAATTATTCACTGCTGTGCTTGCTTGGCTCTAGCAGATATCGGTAGGGTGCTCTAACCGCTGACAACTGGGAAAAAGTAACCGATAATAGGCCATAAAAGAAAAAAAAAATTGTAAATATAAATTAAATTGTTTTTCTTTAAATATTTATTACAAAGAGTTCAAATAGTTACTTTGTTAGTGTAACAATATATATTACTCTTATTGTGTATTTATAGGCATCAAACTCTAGCCTGCATATTACTGGTAGTAGGTGCACCTTTCAGTTACCAACTTTAAGAGCCATTTGTCAACATCCGTTTTTCCTTTGCCATCGTTTATTATCCAAGCAACTTTAAGTTTAAGCTAGTTTCAAACGTGTCTGAACGAGTTTTAGGAGCTGCCAATCATAGATATTTATTTTTAAAAGTTAATTCATGGAAATTCAAGAATATGAAATGGGAACTTAATCACTTAATCTAAGCCTTTTTCTGCGTTGGTAGTGGGCCAGAAATATTGATGATTGGGGGTGGTTTTAAACCATTCGTTCGTAAGTTGTGTGACGTTTGGAAATGTTATGAATGATGGAGGAGGGGGGATTATACTTGTTCATTGCCCTTAACCACTTTTTTACTTGACCATATTTTGAATTAATAGGATATAGGTATTTTTGGTGGGTGGGGTGGTCCTGGAGCCCTCTCCAATTTGACAGTTGATTTGAAATTTAGTGCGAGTATGATACTTCAATAAATACGCCCAACATTTTTTTTTTATCTGTGCTTACATTAGGTAGTCACAAGTACTGATACTGATCAGACCAGTTTTCAGAGGTATGCAAATCAGTTTAAGAAGATTACTACAATGCTGACAAATGGCAACAGCTCTCCTTATCTTTAATCTGTTAGCTTTTTTTTTTTTACAATAAATCATGGTTCCATACGGTCATTTTTATTTTGGAACCGGCACCGGTACCGGTACCGGCAGGTGCCAAAAGCTCCAAGGACCGGCACCGGCAGCACCGGTAAATTTTGGCTCCGGTCGATCCCTATTTATAAGTATTGTCGTTTTTTGCTTGATACTTAAAAGTATGTTTTGTTTAGTTTCCTTAGCCTAATTTTAATTCACTTTGTTTCCTAACAGTGTCCAGAGACAGCCGTGGGTGGCATCTACGGAGTGCTGAATCGTCGGAGAGGTCACGTTTTTGAGGAGTCCCAGGTTACTGGTACACCCATGTTCGTAGTGAAGGCCTACCTGCCAGTAAATGAATCATTTGGTAAGTTTTGAACTCTGCTTGTAGCTAACTTACCTAATTTAGTACCTTATATGTGCCAAATATAAATTCCTTAACAAAAATCTTGGTGCCCCCAGGGCATTTCTTTACAAAGTTGCACGATATCTTAACCCTTTTAGGTCCTCGCCATTTTTTCAATTCACGAGCGAGAAAGGCCATGGCTGCAACATGATGCCATGAACAAGTTAAATGCCTCGCGAAAATAAAGTGTAATAAAAAAAACTATGCGGTCTTGATGTATAAAAATTCGCAGACGTGACAATTATATTGTAAATTATTGAACAGAAATATAATTGGGACTATCGTCCTACGATTTCTTTATTTTAAAACGAAAGTTTCAACATAAAGTACTCAGAATGATAACATCTACTCTATATTCTTCCGTCACGCCTGTTATTTCCGAAATCATCATTTTATGTTTTATTACCGTGAAAGTAGTTTAAAGTTGCTTTATTCCCCCAATATTTACGATCGCTGAAAACTCACTACCATTTTGTCCTCAGCGGCCATATTGACCGGTTGCCCGCAAGCAAACGCGCTCCTGCTAGCGCCAGTGGAGACGACTTTGACTCGCTTCGTGTGACGTCACGAATGAACGGTAGCAAAAAAAAAGAACGAAACCAACGTAAAAAAAGCGGAAGGAACGATCTGCTGTCACTAAAGACACATAATATCCGAAATTTTTTTAACCATTTCTGCGGCGTTATTCCGCGAGCAAAAAATTTGCATCACATAGCCTAAGGCTGCTAGGAGTTAAGTGGTAAAGAGTGCACACATGGGTTTTTTCTTTGCGCATGAAAGGTTTTTAATGCCACTGTATTAAAAAAAAAAATTAAGTTCGTGCATCAGCGTTTTCAGTGTATCACCAAACACTACTTGGAGCCTATAACCATCATCAGCCCTTCGTTCCATTCATATGCTCCCCTCGAAACGAATCTTAAGGGCCTTCAGAGGCATGTCACAACTAAAAATTTGTTGTACATTTTTTAAAGTTTTTTCTTAGTATCTAAAGAAAAACTTTTCACATTCGCAAGATTTGCACCTTGCAACCTGAAGTTCAACGGACCCAGCGCTAACCAAAGTTTCAACTTAACAGTACTCGGAATGATAACCTCCACTGGATATTCTACCATCACAGCGCCTGTTAATTCCGAAATCATTTAAGTTATGTTTTATTACCGTAAAAATAGCTTAAAGTTGCTTTATTCCGTCAGTATTCACGATCGTTTAAAGCTCACTCCCAAAGCTTCGTCCTACGCCATTGTGACTGGCTAGCCACAAAGCAACGCGCTCATGCTAACACCAATGGGTGCGACCTTCACTCGCTTCGCGTGACGTCACGTGTGAACAGCCGAAGAGTTACATGCCGCGAACGAACCAATCAGAGCTTGCGATAGCGAAGAGCTTGAACAAAGGCCGTTATAACAGCACATTTCATTTGAGGAATACAGGCAGTGACGAGGGAGTTGACGTCATTTTTCGCGTGTTAGAAAATTGGGGTTCCCTTCTCACGAATGCGACCAAGATGGCGGCGCGGCCATACATTGCGTCTTTCCGGAGATATGATCTTTTTTTAAAGTTGATTTCTGCGGATTTTCTTAACCCTTTTAGGCCTAAGCGACGATATATCTTCATTGCAATTCTACTGCGAAAAAGCCGACATGACGATGTATCGTTAGCCCGGTTCAGCCGAGTTTTACGCCCTGTTAAAGAAAAAAATTTCCTATCGCGTACATCGGAGGCATAACTCCCGATTGAATTACGTAATTTAGAATGTATATTTTCCGTTTATTTAGGTTATTTTAATTTAATATCTGTTTATTACCTTAAGGCACTGTTATTGTTGGCATTGTCGCCAAAATGGACGTGAAATTGCGTTTATTTGCTGAAAATAACCCTTGGTCTAAACTATCGTATCTCCGGAACGACACAACGTACAGCCGCCATCTTGGTCGCGTTAGAGAAGGGGATTCCCAATTTTCTGGTTCGCGATAAATGACATCAACTGCCAATATCACAGCCTGTAGTCCTCCAATGAAATGTCCCGTTTCAACGACAGTTGTTCAAACGCTTCGGCTTCGCTAGTTATCGCGAGCGCTGATTGGCTTGTTCGCAGCACGTGACGTCACGCGAAGCGAGTCAAGGTCGCTGCCATTAGCGCCAGCAGCAGCAGCGCGTCGCTTTGCGGGCAGCCGGTCATTATGGCGTCCGGCAACGATTTGGTGGTGAGCTGTAATCGATTGTGAATTTCGAAGAAATAAAGCAGCTTTAAACTATTTTTACTGTAATAAAACATAAAATAATGATTTCAGAAGTAATAACACGCGTTGTGACGGAAGAATATCGAATGGATGTTATCATTCAGAGTACTGTAAGTTGAAACTTTCGTTATCGCTGTTCACGTAGTCTAACTTCAGGATTTTTTTATATAATGAAAACGTAGGACGATGGTCCCAATTATATTTCTGGTCAATAATTTACAATATAATTATTACGTCTGCGAATTTTTACTCCTAGACCGCATAGTTTTTTTATTACAATTAATTTTCATGAGGCATGCAACTTGTTCATGGCGGCCATGTTGCAACCATAGGCTTTTTCGCACGAGAATTGAAAAAATAGCTTAGGCCTAAAAGGGTTAAGTTCCGCGAATTCTGCGGCTTATTTTTGGATGTGCAGACTACCACTAGTTCACTGAATTTTTTAATAGGGTTAATTTTTAAAATGCCTGCGATGTACGCGGAAAAAATGCGATCACAGAAAGTACTTGTGTTTAGCTGTCACTAAGAATTGGATTTCGGGGATTGAGAGGCATGGTGTTCATTAGCTCATAATTATCATTGTCGTGCGCCTGGATTGCTAAGGCGTCTAATCCCCTACGATGCGTATCCTTCGTTAAATTTGAAACAATTGGGGAACTAGTATTCTCCCAGTCTATGCAATGCAACATGGTGGACTGCAACGCCGTCCACCGTTTAGAAACAGCATTGCATACTGTTATTCTACGCGCGAAGGTCTTTCGCCATAGACATGGATTAACAAAATAAAATTTGCTTTGACAAAGTTACGACACGATTTCTGACCTTAAGGTATTTTTGTGGGTTGGGCGTTAGCAGAGCCAGGGTGTTTAAAGACGATTACGGTAATGTAGTTGCATACAGTAGATGCTCGATACGAAACCTGAAGAGTAAGAAACCCCTACATAGGAAATTCTCTTTATTTGGTTGGGACTGTTCACCACAGACCACTTCCTCCTTTCTTGGCATTCAGCATTTCACTTTTGAATGCTGAATGAATGCTAACAGGAGGTACAGAAAGTTGAGAATATATGCCTTCGGTGCCGAGACCGCCTATGGTTTCGGTCCCACCCTAATTATTCCCAACAAACATGGTGCCAGAGGGAGTGACAAGTTTTTTTTTAGTCCACTTCACAAAAATTAAGGTTTTTCCCCCTTCCCCCTAATTTCACTGGGATTAAAGCCTTTATCCTTCCAGCTGGTTTACTTAAGATTTGTGAACCGTTTAAAAATACATTTTTAAACTACCATCATCATTTCCCGCTGAAGATATCCATGGCCAAAAACATAGCTGTTATAAACTGGTTGTAACAGGTCCCGACGCATTCATTGGTTATGTGCCACGGTCGAACCAGTCGGCTCACAATACTGAAGGCATTGCAAAATTGACTGTAAAATGGAATAAATTATGCCACAGGGGTGGGTTCAGGCTTTTTGGGCGCCTGTGACTTTTTATTCTGAACCCAAGTTAGACCATCATGTTGACTAAAAAATAACTGGGTGTATGGTTTTTCTAACCAAGATTCTAGTTATGTAAACCTAGCTAACCTCAGTCATATTCCGGTCGATTAGGCCACGATCTATTCAGACTAATAAGCGCTTCACTTAGTGTGTTCCTGGCCACCTTAGAGGAAAGAGGCAGTGGCATCGGACATATGGCCTTATCCTGGGACTTGTAAGCGTTCTTATTTTTCTTTATTCACGTCCAAATCCATAACTCGCCGAAATTGTGAGCGATTTTGAAGTTTGAATACACCATTCGAACCATTTTCTCGAGAGCTATCTGTTAATGCTACTGGAAAGTCGGAAGCTCAAATAGTTTGTAATAATTTAGCAGAAAACTAAAATATAAGGCCGTGAAAAGAAATAAGTTTGTTTCTCGGGTATTTTCATTCAAAAAGTAACCAGGCCACCAGGCTTTTTATTTTATTTTTTATTTTATTGGAAGTAACTCAAGTCTTACTTTCAACTGCTCAAAACACTTGCATCTTAATTTTACAGAAAAACTTGCAAAACACTTACTTTTACGGAGCTGAAAGTGGTTAATTTGGCTAAAGAATGCTTATTTTCAGCTAACTGAATTGCTTTTCCTTGTAATGGTAATAAATTTAGCTTGAACTAGCAAATAAAAAGCATCGACAAGGGGCAAATTTGACCACCAGGCAGGGTCTGAGAAACAACTAATTTTTTTTTCGTAGCCTAACCAAAAATTAATCTTAAAAATTTGTTATGGTATCCACAGTTGGGGGAAAAAATGATTGATTCAGCATTGGCTGTGCTATGGTACTAACTATATCTAGATGCCACCAAATGGAAAGGCGGCCATCTGCAAACTGTTGTTTTAACTGTTAACGACCTTATACCCGATTTCGACCTACTGGTATAAATTCCCCATGCGGTAGAAATCTTTGCAAATCTAGGAATTGGGGTGTCTTGGGGTCAATTAAGGGGAAAAACCTCAACTTTTAAGTGTCGGAATGTGTCCTTTATGGAAAAAAGTTCCTCAACATTGATTTGTGTTAAATGGCCAGGTACTAGCTAGGCAAGTCTCCCATGTTAATTCTCATAGGGTATAAAGACAACTCTACAGCTCGTTGGGGAAAGTTTGTAAATCCTAAATTTTGGCACGCAGGTAAAGACAGTGCGGGGAAGTGCCTCTTTTTCTAAAATGGAGATAGCAGCTAGCACGTGGCCCTGAAGTGGCGCGTTAATGCAAAATTATTGTAACCATTGTTTGTATTGTCATCCAACAGTCTTATTACATTACTTAAAAGAATACTTTGTTGCTGCAAAGAGGCGGCTCACAAAAAAAAAATTGTTTATTGCAAGAAGAGTTTAAACAATATGCAGATCGTGAGCACAGGACCCAATCGTGTAGGAACAATAAATTTTTTTTAACCTTTTAAGCACTATCAACGTGTATATATCACCAAAAAAAAATCATCCCAAAAGTAGTAACGACTTGTATATGTCCAAGCTTTGAAGGGAAACTGCGGGTCGAAAACGCAATTTTCGGCCTAACTATCGAAATGAGAAAAGCTGAAATTCGCTACCTGACATGTTGTGCATAGATTTCTTTAAAAAAAAAACCGTTAATGATGTCTATAATTTTAGAAAAAGCACTTAGTTGACACTCACTAAAACTGCAAAAATGTTCTCATTCTTTTTTCCCTAAGTTAGAAAGCAGAAAATTGGTCATTTTGATCAGCGGTAGCGGTAGAACCATTTCACTGGGCTCCGCCATCTTGGATTCGTTGGAAAGCTGGAATTCATCTCTATCTGGGCCTCTCAACATATTTTCTCGGTGGCCATTTGGCATTAGCCAATCAGGCGGATTTTAGTAGGCCGTTTCTGGTGGTTTCAAGCTGTCTTTCCAAAGCATTTGAAGATCGCGTTCCCTCATTGGCCGGTTGACACCACGTGACCGATTTGGCGCGTTCTCATTGGCCGATTTGCGATTTCAACATGCGATTTCACGTGAGCGCCTGTGTTTTAGTTTGTCGTTGAAAATCGCAAGAAAGCTGTTTCATAGCATTAAAAAATTAAAATGGCCACAATGCAAAACTAAAATGAAAAAGGAGCCTATGAACCTTAACACTACCGTTTATCAGGTAGGAACAACTATTTTTAGCCTGACTAATGCGGACCTTCGGACGCATTTTGTCAACACGGCGATTTTCAATTTAGTTCATTACCGCTCGTAATTAAAAAAAAAAAAATGGTTCTCCGAAACTATTAAAGCCATTTATCTGATTTTTTTTGTGTGTACCTTAATGTATTAGTTGCGTGCGTGTAGTAAGTTTGAAATAATTGTGCCCAATAGTTTTTGCAAGAATAAATATTTCGTTAGTGTCTCACTCCATGAGTGACGGAAAAAAAACTCTCCATGAACGACAATTTTTTTTAACTCCCTGCTGAAAAGGTTAAAGAATTGGTCTTTGCAATGTGCCAAGCTTGCTGGTTAATTTGAACACAAGCTAGCGTGGTGCCGCCATTGTAGAGATCAGCCAAGCAGATGAGATTAATTGTAGTTAAGTTAACAATTCCAGCTTCATTGTGTAATTAACATTAATCTCGGGAGGAGCAACTGGATTCGTGGTTGAGTGAGCGTTTTGTCAGCCAGTGTGCTCAAATGGGATTGAACTTAAGCATGTGAAGCATGCACAATCAAACCGTGGCAATTCGGTTGATGTAACAGCTAGCCCAATGGCAAATGATAAAATTTCGACTCAAAATTCCTCCAGATGAAAACGGTAAAGGTGATAAGACTGTGTGACCTTTTCAACAGTCAGTCCTATGAAAGTTGTGATGTCCAGCCAAAACTGGTAAAGAGATGCCAAGTTTCCTGAAGGGGTTGGCCTTTGAAAGTACAATGAAGTTCATTTATAACGAAGCCGTTTTTAACGAATTTTACTTGTAACAAAGTAAAATTACTATTGGTTGGACGTCTACTCTTGTCAATGCATTTTGGATTTGCTTATAACGAATCTTATATATATATAATTACACAAGATCCGCAACGCAGTCATCGGCAGCAGCAGCTGCATACGATGCCATCTCCGCCATCTACCGACGGAACGGCAAATTATAAGAGTAGCAGCCAAGACCCGCTGAGATAATAGCTGCGCCCGGAACGCAACGGCCAGCAGCGCGAACATACGATGCCATCTACCGACTGAACAGCAAATTAAATAAGGGGGGGAGGGGAGCGAGACAACACGGAATGAGCGAGCGACTCCGCTAGTTATATATAACAAAAATAACGTATAAGGCCACTTAAAAAAAGAAAGTTGGTTCTCGGGCATTTTTTCAAGAAATCCGTGCGGGCGGGCGAATTTTATTTTTTATTTTTTCGACCCTATTTATTCGTATATTTTGGGAAATTATTCTTTTAGTTTGGGTAAAATAAAGAATACTACCCCTTAATGCTTCTTACCACGTGTCCACACAATTACTTAACGAGAAGAATGGTAATTTTATATTTCAATTTCTCAATAAGGTCTATATTTGTTCTTTAACTGCTATTTTTGCCGCGTCGTTTTTTTTTATTTCCCGTCAAAAAATCGGTGCGGGAGGGCCTGAGAACCAACTTTTCTTTTTTTAATGGCCTAACTAACAACATTTAAAAAAAAAATTGGAATTTTAATTCTCTTTTAACGAAATCTTTTTTTTTTCTTTCCCGGAATCAGAATGGTTTGCCATCTTGTGCAGACGCACGCAACAGATTGATTCATTATCAAGGTGCACAGAAAAAATCCCATAAATGGCTCTAAGGTGGCACGTACCTATTAGACCAAACTTTTTTGTTATGAAGCTAAACTGAAAAATAGGCCTAATTAAAAGCAAAATGTGAAAAAAAAAAACTTGAAACCATTTTTTATTTAATTTTTTTTAGTTTAAGTCCTAGCTACCACTTAATGGCAGTCTGTGTGCGCAGTGGGGTTAAAATTGAACTAAAATTAGTTTTTACCAGGGTTCGTACCAGTGCTTACAAACCTTATAAGTCCTTATTTATCATTTTACCATTTGTAAGGCCTTACAAGTCCTTAAAAAATTGAAAATGTATTACTTAGTCCTTACAAGTCCTTCTTTTAATTTCCATACCAATTGAGCAAAACCTCTGTTGGCAATTTTTTGTTTTGTATCATTTCAAATTTATTTTCTTAAAATCAGTTGGATGCTGAACCCCTAACTTCTTCACACCTGCATTCATAAAGCAGTTGGCAGTTTCATTCAGAAATCTACGAAATCGTTACATGGCAGTGTGAAAAGTTAATATTACATATACGTTGTAATCATTTTAGTAAGAAGTTTTGTTCAGGTTAGCAAACATTAATTTGGCATTACTGTACGGAGGTTTTGTTCGGCCAAGATTGTCAAAGTGTTTGGCATGGATTATAAGGTAGTTATTACGTATGTACTGAATTTGGTGCTGCTTTGTTAGAAGGCATAGTTTGGTGGGCAAGCTTGCCAGTCTGATTTAACGCTTCTCTTTATTTTTGTGCGCGAATTGTGTAGTATCTCTTTTCTGTTCCTGGTCTCTCTTAGGACAAAAGTTTCATAAGGAGACTGGGACAGAGCTAAGAGAACTTCTGTCGCGACTGTTAGGGAATTCTTGTGTCGTTATCTGGGATATAACTTGAAATTGGAGACAATTTTCAACATAACCCAACCGAAAATAACTATACAAAATAAGACCTATAATGGCGCCCTTTACTAGTTGCTCAATGAGAAACGAAATTTTACACAAGTGGGTAACAACTTCTGACCGGTGTATGGTGTTCTTGACACCTGGTACTTAAGTCCTTACAAGTCCTTGAAAAAGTTCTGACAAGTTCTTAAAAATGTCCTTACAAATCCTTGAAATCCATTCAGCCGAAATGGTACGAACCCTGTTTTACTGCTGAAACGTGTAGTAGGTGTAATGAAAAATAAAACTTTTCAGGAGAAGCAAAAGAAAACTAGTGTTTTAGCCTTCTTGTTATACAGAATGGAGGTCTTACCAGTGGCCGTTTCCATGGAAACGAAGCTTGGTAGCTTATTTTGGCATAGTGAGATATTCCAAATTATGAAGTCATTTAGATTGGCCTAACCATCACAAAACTAGAAAAATTCGATGGCTGGAAACTGCGAATCAAAAATGTGGAAAGCGCCATTTTTGTGTATGCATCGCCCTCCAGCCTGTCTAAACGTACTAAAGCTGGAAAGCAAACATCTGCATGTCGTACATTCTCGAGTTCAAATGAAATATAAACCGATCTTTGGAAAATTGCGTCAAAACAATAAGATTATGGTACTTTATGCACTATTTCCGGTTTTGGGCAGTTTTGCACCACATTAGTTATTAGTTTTTACGTGTATATAATTAAGAAAATGATAAGAAATAAATGGGAACTTGTAGATAAGGTCCAAAGCATCTAGATAAACAATAAAAAACAAATTTTGAAATTTTAATAGGTATGTGCCACTTTAATAGTTTCGCAGAACCATTTTTTTTTTGTAAATTATGGACTGTAATGAACTAAAATTGAAAATCTCCGTGTTGACAAAATTTGTTCCCACCTGATAAGCGACAGTGTGAAGGTTTATAGGCTTCTTTTTCAATTTAGTTTTGCGTCATGGCTGCTGATTTCATTTTTTAATGGTGTTAAACATCATATTTCTTGTGATTTGCAACGACAAACTAAAACACAAGCGCTCACGTGAAATCTGAAGCGAGCGGCGGCGTCCATGTTGAAGTCGCGCATCAGCCAATGAGAGCACGCCAAATCGGTCGCATGGTGCCAACCGGCCAATGAAGGGTTGCGATCTTCAAATGCTTTGGGAAGTTAGCTTGAAACAGCCAGAAGCCAGGTTTTGGCTTATGCATTTGCTTTTGAGGTTTTAGGCCTACTTAAAAAGTAAATATTCTTCAAGTAAAATTACATTTTTAGTTGGGCTAAGCCTACGTATTATTTTGCAACTTTTAATTCTGAAATTTTGGCTTTTGGTGTTGCATTGTTTTGATTTTGATGCCTGTACTAATAAACATTTTCTGTGGTACACAGCTACGACGAAATTCTTTATTAATTTTGTTTACAAATTTCAACTAGCATAACTTCAATTGCCAATTTAAAATTTATAGGGTGTATAACACCATACATATTTTTTCGCATATATTCTTGTTCATTACGTGCTTTAGGAGGCCCATTTAATACACAAAGCTTTCATATTAGTAATACCAGGAGCCTATAGAAAACTAGGAGCGTGTCTCGGTAACTTCCACTGCAGTGTTAAGTCAGGTGTACAAATTTGTTACCAGAGGTCGCCACCTGCACGAGATGATTAGAGGTGTGCGTCACGTTCTCAAGTCTAATTTTCAGTCCTTTGTTTTGAAACAATAAGTGTTTAACATGGAAACAATACCAAAGTAATAATAAAAAAACTAAAACAGACAATCAGTTGTTTGTAAGTTGCTCTAACCAACAATAAAATAGCGTTGCTTTAGTAGCACACGTCTGCTTCGCGTGTAAAGTTTCAGTTTCGATTTTAGACAACTTGGCGCAGGCGCAGTATTGTTGCTCCTTCTGGCGTTAGCACTTTGTACTAAATTAAGCGCTTCTAACATAGACCAGCCACACACGCTCCTAGTTGTTTTCTATAGGCTCCTGGTAATACCAAGGCACTATCGTTAAATTAGGGCCTTTTCTATCCTTGCTCGTTTTGGCTGCCGAGTCTTAAAAAGATTCAACTTTTCTGATTTGGATTTCACTGCTGTTCATCAGTGAATTTTTATTTTTTATTTTTAAAAAGCATTTAATAAAGATAACTTCTCACCGTACTGCAAAACACACAACTTTGTCCTAATTCATTGTTGTTGCTTGCGACAAAGTCGTGCGGTGCAACCATCCGATAGATGGATAGATAGATAGGGGAATGCATCGTGCACATGATAGAGCGAGAAGCTGGGAGTGGTAGAAGAGAAACTATCTTGACCACGTAACGCGCTTGAAACTAAAAGATGTAAAGAAATAACGTGGCAAAGGAAATTTTACTCAAAAAGTAAATACAATGCTTGTTAAAAATTGCATTTCGTAGTTGGAATAAGCTCTGTTGTTAGAGCTTTGATTTGTCTGCGACGCACGTCGCGCTGATTCTGCCACTGGGGCCAGAAGTGGCCTACTACAATATGCCCGATGGCCAATGCTAAATGGTTGTCCAGATAATGTCGAGGGCCTGGATAGAGGGGAATTCCAGTTTTCCAACGAATCCAAGATGGCAGCGCCCTGTCAAATGGTTCGGCCTCTACAGCTGATCAAAAATAACAATTTTCTGCTTCTAATTTAGAAACTTGATCTTTGCAATTTTTTAGTGAGTCTACATTCAACTAAAGTGCTTTTTATAAAATTCTAGACATTGGTAATGTTTTTTCACAGAAATCGATGCACAACATGTCAAATAGCGAATATCGACTTTCAACCTGCAGTTTGCCTTCAAAGCTTCGACGTATATATATCGTTACTGTGTTGGAGATGATTTTCTTTTGGACGCATATATGTATACGTTCATACTGCTTGCAATGTTAAGTTTTAGACGCATTTTCTATAACAAATTTTTTTTGAGAATTTCGGAAATTCGTTATTCTTTTTTAACAAATTTCCAACCCCCCTTGAAATTCGTTAAAAAACTAACTTCGGTTTAGAGAAGCCGTCAAGTTTCCAAAAAGGGTTAAGTATAAAAGAGCTTAAAATGTCACATCCCTTACTTCGAAAATTCGAGTTCATGTTTACGTTTTGTACGCTTAGATTTCAAAGTAAAGTATATTTACCGTTCCAATATGCTTGCAAAATTTTCGTCAGTCAGGTTTTCTGGAGTTGGAGGGGCTCAGAACGGCTGTCTTCATCAGGCTACCACATCAACGCTTACTTTGTCGTGAACGTTTGTCTGCTGCTATTCCAACGAACGATAGCAGCAGACGAATGTTCACGACAAAGTGAGCGGTGATGTGGTAGCCTGATGAAGACAGTCATTCTGAGCCCCTCTAACTCCAGAAAACCTGACTGTCGAAAATTTGCAAGGATGTTGGAACGGTAAATATCCTTACTTTAAAATCTAAGCCTACAAAATGTTCGTTGTATATAATTCGCTGTAAGGGAATCCAAAATGCATTGACAGAGGAGATGTCCAACCAATATTTTGAATTTACTTCGTTACAAGTAAAATTCGTTACAAACGGCTTCGTTGTAAATGAACTTTACTGTAGTGATATCTTTCAACCCTGCTGTCAAGGTTAATGCTATTAGCCAAGTTAATCGCCCTGAACAATACTTGGGATGTTAAATGAAAACTTGACTGTTACCTATTAGTAGCCTTTTAGTTTGCATTGAACTTTGAAAGTAAATCAACAGCGTTTCAAAGTAATACAAGTAAGCCTAACTGTTTATTCTGTGAACTTTGGAACTATTATTTAATGCGATTAGGGCAAACAAACAAAAATGGTTTGGTTTGTGTTACCTGACCGACCCTAAACTTTTTTTCCGTCCAAAATTCATATTTTGAAGCGTTATCCTACGATAGCAAAAATGGTTCTAATCCTTCCCGGAAAAAGGGAAACCGTTGTTCCGTGAACATGAATGTATCTTTAAACCAAACTATTTTTTTTTTGTTTTTTTTGTTTGGTCTTAACTTGGCGGCATGGTAGAAGGATATCACTACTTTCAAAGGCCGACCCTTTTTGGAAACTCTGCGGCCTCTCTTAACCAGTTTTGATTTCGAGTGGGTATTGGTAATGGGCACTGTCGGAATCTTGGGTGAAGTCATCGGCCTTATAATCGCGTTGTTTATTTTGGTTGAATGTGTGAGCCCATCCAAGCCATATTCCGAGCCGCCTTAATCAATTACATAACCCTGCACCAATGCTGGCAGCTATCTATAGGCGTCACTCGAGCATTCAACTGATTGTTTAAATTCTGTTACTGTACTAAATTCATCACTGCACTGTATGACCACCACTAGAGAACATGTAGAAGGTCAAAAGGGTTAACACTTTATACCCAAAAACATTGTGCAGGTTTTAATGGTTTTAATTTTTTTGTTCAAGTTCTTTATAATGGAAAAAGCATTTTAAAAACAAATGTTTTGATGTCATCGAAACTTTTCAAGTGTTCAATTCAAGTTTGCCAAGTTCAGAAAATTGTGGAATCACTTTATCCACCGAAATGTGTTGGGATTAACACTGTATTAAAAGCCCCATTCGAGCTTTTAACTAAAAATTTCTGTTTTTAGGTTTCACAGCAGATCTACGTTCCAACACGGGAGGCCAAGCTTTCCCCCAGTGCGTGTTTGACCACTGGCAGATTCTACCTGGTGATCCCTTTGAGGAAAAGTCAAGACCATGGCAGGTGGTTACAGATGCAAGAAAACGTAAAGGCTTAAAGGAAGGAGTACCACCACTTGATCAGTACCTAGACAAGCTGTAAAATTGTTTTTGGACAATTTAAACTAATTGATAATTCCAGTGTCTCGCTTCACTCGTTCTGGAAATACAGCTCGATCTGGAAATAAATCCTAAAAAAAAAAAAACAGTACTGTACTAGTTGTTTATTGACAAAATTCTACAGTTCAGCAAAGATTTCAGAAGGGTAATTGCATTTTTACAAGGTTTTCCTGGATGATATTTTTAACTGGGCCTTCAACAATGGTTGCCAATTGTTTCTTAAATGCATTTGTAATAAAGTTGGTCAGAAATTCAAGAAGAAAGTCTAAACTACCAAGGCCATCAACATCTAAACCTATTTGCTGGATATCGGTTATCTTAAGGGTTTGTATTACTGGATGTGACCTGAATTCGTTTGCCTGGGAGATAATGACTAGAAGTTCTACAGATTCAACACGAAAATGTAGTCCTCCAGTTTTTGTAATTCCCATTAGGCTAGCACTCCATTTGTAACCACCTTCAAGCATATCAAACCCTAAGTTAGCGGTCACTGTGATACTGTTGTTGGCAAAATCTGCTGCCACATCACCACTCCTATGCAATGAAGAAAGGGCTTTTAAGTAACCATCAAATAGTGCAACACTGCCTCGTAAGTGAACAAAAGGTAAGTTGTGGCTGAACTTTTCATTGTGATCTGGCAAAATGTATGGATCCAATCCCTTGGATTGCATTTGTTCAGCTGAAACTGCAATAACTACATCTAATGGTGACATAGCTGTGAGCAACATTGGTTGTGGTGGTAGCTGAAGAAACTGTTTGTTCATGGTGTTTTGTACTGTTAATTCCATTTCTTCAAGAATGGAAGGCTTAATTGCTACAAATATGACTTTGCTTAGTGCATTGATGAACATATTGATGAGTCTGCCTATGAAATTACTACCCATTAAATTTTCAAAGTGCAGTTTTATGTCCTTTACTTTAATATCTAGATTTATTTGGTTGATCTGTATTTGACCATTGTCCGTCACTCCTAACTTGGCCCACCCTGACACATAGGCACCAGTAATGTTCATCCAAAATTTGCCTTTGCCATTCACAGGAGTATTGAAGTATTTGCCATCCAGTGAATAATTGCCGTTCACGTTTAGTTCTGTGAAGTTAAGTCCCAAAGTCAGCTCCATCTTGACAAGGCTAGTATGAATGGTGTCGATGGTAAAAGCAGACATTCCGCTGATGGTGACATCTGTTAAGTGCACTTTAATTGTTCCTTGGTTAACTTCAGATTCGACATCGGGAATTGTCATCGGGTCTGGAATATCCAGGCCTGGAATGCCCGATTTTCTGGCTCGTAGATGTCTCATTATGTGCTGAACTCGTTCATCGACTATAGATGCCGGAAAGAGGGTCATATTTGACAAAGTTCCCTCGTCGTCGGGGTCATCATCTGTAAATAAAGAGTACAGTAGTTAGTTTTTTTTCTCCAAAGATAATTCACTCGGCTAATAGGTCGAATAGTGTCTTAAAAAAAAATCTTCGGTAACAATAGCACCCTGGGTACCAGCAACTGTTACTGTAAAAGTGATTTAATTTTTCCCTCTCCACAACCTTTTATTTTTTTTATTTGACATTGTCCTGAAGTCGTGTCAATGTAAATTGTGGTTTCTTTTTCAAAGAAATTTACATTACCCACCTTTAAATGTTGGTCCTCAGCTCTCTAACCCCAAAGTGTGATCCTGCATTTCCCTCCTAATAGCGTCTCTAGCACTTGCCCTGTTCGGACATGTGCTGTGTGAACGACGAGCCAAAGATCCTACAGAAGCTGCCCGCAAAGTCCCTGTCCGCTTTGTGCCCATGCCGCCTGATATTTTTGCTAAAGCCGAACTGCTAACCCCTAAGTTGCATTCCAACGGCCAGTCTTTTGATTTACACCCACCCACCCATCCATGCAGTCAGATGGATCCTGATTACGGAAAAGCAACGGAGGTCTTGTGACAGAATCGAACAAATGAAGAAGTAGGAAAGCTTGAATTTAGGAATACCACTAGGGATCGACCGAGGCCGGATCCTGCAGTATCGGTAAGATCCGGATCCGGCCAATATTTTAAACCGGATCCTACTCAAATATTCAACTTTTTTTTTTCAGTCTACAAGTATAAAAATTGCAGACGAAATAATCGTATTGTAACAAAATATGAACTGGAGAATACGAACAAAGATGCTCAAGTCAAAACCTTTAGGCCTATCGGGGAGCACAAATCAAGCGCTATTACTCCAGTTCTAGCGAAAGTTGGTTCACTTCTCCGCGAAAAAATCGTGATTTAAAAACAGTTTATTTCCACAAAGACAGCTTTAATTCACTAGATTTTTTTCTGATCTATCAAACTTACCTTGGCTAACCATAAAAAAAAAAACATCAGCCGCAGAGATTGGTGTAACAGGCATGTTTTCCCTATCGCACGTGGTGAGTGAGTTAGGCCTAACGCACGAAGCTGCAAATTTTTACCTTTAAATCTTTTAATTTATGGGGAAAAATCCAAGTATTTACTTCACTGGCTAAATGTTGAGTGCCTTTGAAGTATCCAAAATTCATTTTATTGGAGAATCTGCTCCCTTAGTTCGTTTTTAGACTTTGTAAACATTGCCTGTCAAATCAGCAGTAGCAAAACGTTAGAGCCCACCTGGAATCCTGGAGGAGGTAGTCAACTGTTGGAGTAGTTAGCAAACTCCAAAACCTGATATGTCTGACAGCACATATTTAAAAATAAAATTATTTTCAGGTTTATTATTTTATATTGCTTTATTTATAATTAAACAAAATTTAACAATATTTTGGAGAATTAAAAAGATTTTTTTAAATCAGGCATGATTAACTGATAACCATGTTTAAATCTTTAATATGTATTTAGTGTTTTTTTTTTTATTACTTCAGCTGTGTTATTTTATTTATAATTAAACAAAATGTTAAAATATGTTGCAGAATAAAGGTTATTTATTTAACCAGGCATATTTTTTTTTTTGTATTTCACCTTTTTAAGTAATTTTATTTGGTAAAAAATAAATTAAATAAATTTTATTTTATAAAATTTTGCAATTTTTTTCTAAATGAAGCAGTAGGCTAGGCTAATCAATGAGAGAATCCTTAATTTAGAAAAATATTTTTTGATTGATTAACCTAATTAGTGCTTTATGATTGTTTTAAAAAAATTTAGCAACATTGTCAAACCAGTGGAGTGCTGTAGCTTATAGGCACTGTTAATAGCGTAAGACTTCTGACTGTTTAATGTAAGAAAGTAGTGTAAAACAAAACAAAAATTAACACTATCTGCAAATAATAAGGAAAAAAAATAAACACTTTATTTCATCATTTTTGTGTGAATTGCCCGGATCCGGTAAAATGCTATCCGGTTGATCCCTAAATACAACGAAGGATACTATTCCCCAAGCTGGCTGGCTTATTTAGACGTTGCCTGGAAGCCAAAAGATAAAATCAAAACAACTGTCCCAGCACTTTGACAGTCTTTCAAGCCCTTCTCCAAGCAAGGTTTCAAGACTGATTGGAGCAAACCAAACCTTTCAAGATGGTTTCAACACAACACAAAACGAAAAAATATGCTAAAATAGGCACAACACAATACATTCCAGGCACTGGCAAGAGTTGACACTTTTTTAGCTGATAATGGAACAAATGACGCCCACAGCCATGGCCGTCTAAATACGGAAAACCCCTTCATTATTCTACTGATGCTAGAAACGTGTGGGAAGTTATGACTATTGGTACCTTCCTGAATGACAACAGAGTGCACCACTGGTGGAGACAGTTTTGACGTCGCGCGTGGGCAGTAACGTTGCGGCGGCCTTTTAGTACCTTCCGAAGCTGCAATCACAGCTCAGCAAAATCTACAAGCTCAACAGAGCACTCGTTATGTCATACCTTTAACGTGACCAGACGTGCTAATTGATTGGAACAGGCTAGGCTAACGGATATAAACAGGCGCTAGCAATGCCAAATTGCAACCCAGCTCGGGGAGATGGTAGCCAGTGGTGGAGCTTTGAGCATGCGCGGTACTGGAAACTGATTCATTGCTGACGATGGTTGACTTAAGCAAGCCAAATCAACGCGGCTGTAGTTGGGAATGAACTGAACTGTCATCAAAAGTGGTGCGTTTCGTTCGTTCTGTTCGCTGCTTTAGGAAGGTACTGGATGTTGGCATGAGATTAGTGCACCTAAATTCAAATAATGTATTAAAGTTAAGTAGATAACGGGCTAGGTTCGGTATTTCGATTTGGTTAGTGTTTCTTTATGCTGTGAAAAGTGCAATACCTGTCAATTTTCGCATTGTCCCAACGATGCTTCCTTGCCTTGAGATTTCAAAGGTCGAAGTCCGCCTCCGTAACCCAACCGCGCATGCGCGGTTCTCCCTATTTAAGAGATGATGGTGGTGAGAACGCCATCTTTGTCTCTAGGCGGCTGGCTCTCCTTCTCTTTCGTTCATTGGATTCCGAAGTCGTCATGGCTCCCACCCGTTGCTTCCCGGGAACGACCTACACTGGAACTCGTCTGTGGGTTGGGACGTCCGCTAGAAACCGACCGTGCAAAACAGTCTGTTCGTCTACGTCGTCCCTTCGCGAATTCTCCTGCTGTCCTCGTTAACTGGTTTTCCGGGGCGCTCATGTTACGAATGACGATGCTGTCTTCTCCTCCTGACCGGTTCGCCTTGCAGCGACTGCTGTATCCTGCCAACGTCAACTACCACCAGCGGGATAAGCCCTTGCGGCTTATGTCGCGATTGATGCCACCATTTGTCCATGTCTCCCGCTCCCATGAAGCCCCGGTTGCCTGCATGGTTCCACTCGCTCTTGTCACGAAAGGTACACAACCCCTCCGTCCTGCGAATCGTATGTCGACGTTGACAACGCCTTATGGTGACGCTGCCACCTGCACTAACATTTCCATCGTCGTCGCTGCGTTTAGCCTGGAATCCATGAAGTCGAAGAGGCCAGAGTGACGGTTTGGTCTTCCGGAAGCTGTATTTTCTCCTTTCGCGACTTCTTGTCGACATCACCTGAAGACGTCCTTGCTACTGAAGACAGGCCATCATCTTTCCCGAATTGTTCCTCCACGACACTGGACAACTGGTTACACCCGGGATGCCTTTGTCGCGAATGAAAAAAAAAAGAGGAAGTGTCGTCCCACTTCTAGACGGACAACGCTCTCCGCCACTGACCGTGCTTGCAATTTCTGGTGATCCACGGCAAACCTTGCGCTCTTCCGAGTCACATTAGAAACCCCGTGAAGCCTCACACCCCAATGGTGATCCGTCTAGGTTGCCACGTCGAGATCAACATCGTCTCTACGAATTACGAACAAGCCCCCCTTCATCGCGACACTTGTTGTCACGACACCAACCACAGTTCCCGCCTAGAAACATTCCAGTCTCCACTCTGACGCAGAAGATGCGTTTCCAGACAGCTTTTGCTGTCCTTCCCTTCGGCCGTCGGTCTTTGGATTTTGGGTTTTCACCTTTCGCCACTTCTACATGGCATCTACCTTTCAGCCATTGCTCTGACTTCGGGTGCCGCGCTCCCGCCTGCTCCCCCGCTAGTCCCTCATGACCACTGGACGACCGGTCACGACTGGGACGGCCAAGTTGCGAATGATGAAGTCGACGCGCCGCTTCAAGACTATCAATGCACACCGCCTCCGCCTGGCCTTAGAAGGCCTTCGGCAAGCCAAAGCTCTCATCCGCCAAGCAAAACGAAAATTTCGAGATGCATCATCTCAATGGGGTTTCTCCATCACATACTCTCCCCTTGACCTTTCATCCAAGACATCGCGTCGTGACTACAGTGTAATATGTAGCGAAGCCCACACCCAGTCTCGGGCATCAGCGGCCATGAATTCACCTTTCGCGACAGACTTTCGAAGTTCTACAAGGTCACCCGATCTTCACCTAAGCCCCATCAGCGGCTACGAACTCGCCTTCACGACATACTTTCGAATTTCTCCATCGTCCTTGCGCTTCCTTCTTGAATGTGAACGAACCTCTACAGCTTGTCGCGGAGCCCCAGCCTCACACACCAAGGTTTCCCGGCCTTTAATGACGACGCTACCGACCCCGAGTATTTCCCAGCAACCCGGGATGCGGTTCCTTCCGGCAGTCAATGAATCGTTCAGCTCCACCACTCCTTGTCGCGAAAGCCGCGGTGCTTGTCGCATCAAGCTGCCTCGCTTTGGGAAGCATAGCTTTCCGGTTCTTGCCTCCACCACGGCCCTCACCACTGCAACGCTTGTCGCGAAAGACCAGCCTCGTTTTAGGAGGTCTACTTTTTACTTCCGGTTCCGCTGCGTCGATTTTTTCCCTCCTCCAGTGTGCAGTTTGGCACTTTCTACATAGCAATGAATTCGCAATGAATCTCTGCAGCCTGAACCATTTCCTACCGCCATGGTCAGGATTCGGCATGTGAAAACCTTTTACGACGTCGAGGACCCTTATTTTGGCCGGATCCCTGTAATCGAAGACCCAGGTACCTGCAAATGGCCCAGGCAACAAGAGGAAGGACAGACTAGACCCTCACAAGGACGTCTGTCAATACCATCGCCGGTGTGAATACTAAAATGTACCTTGCAACATTTGTGTAACAATCCCGTTAGCTCAATGGAGAGTGACCCATACCTGGGGAGTGACTCTCGTTGCTTCTACGTCACAAATTAGTTTCATTTTAACCCAAAATCGCCATTAGAACGATTCGTTATCGTATCGATGCTCATTCACGCGACACCAATAAACTACAAACAGTATTATTTTGAACAGCAAGCAGGAGTTTGTTTACGTACTTGCTGTTAAGATACGTTGAAGATGAAATCACTAATTTCAGGAACTTATTTGTAGAATTATAACACCGAACCTTCTTCCACCCTGCACCAAACGCAACATAAACTTATCCACCTGACACAGCAAATAAATGCAACGGCCTCCCTTGTTTCTATCTCGTTTCTGATTGGTCGATTCGTTTACAGTGTTAGCCCCCCCCTCAGGAGCCAAGCTTGGCGACCAGGGTTTGTTCGGTTGTGTAGGTTACTGCCTGAAGCATAATTTGAATGCCATATGTACATGCAATCGTCTAAGATTAAGCTAGATCAGGGGATTATGACGCGACCTACGCGAATAGTACATGCAACAGCGTGTTTCTTCGCAACCCGAGTTATCTAGGTCAATTTTCAAAGGCACCCCTGGACAGAACCCCTCTACCTCCCGCACCGAACAGCCCAAACGGGATTGTAAGACAAACTGACGCAAGCGGGAAATGGGACGCCGTGGTAAAGCGGTCATGCGCCGCGGGGACGCCACTGCAAGGGCTTTTAAGTTTTGGTTTATATTTGGGACGGAAAGCATTTCCAAATTTGGAATGCATAAAATACAGGTAAGTACTTTAGGATAAGTAAAAACTATTTTTAGGAATTAAAACTCCGTTTTTCGCATATATCTCGTTACTTGTCACGCCTACGACAAAATTGATTCTGAACAAAAAGTACACAAAATTTCCAACAAAACATGTTCTATTTACTTTTTTTCTTGGAACAATGGTTTGGTTGATATGACGCATTTGAACTGTTATTATCTCACAAAATAAGTCTTTGTTGTATGACTACATAAATGTTAATGTTAAACATAATACTGCACAGAATAATGTTAATGGTATCACACGTAATATTGTTCCTGACATTTTTAGCTGGTTTTTTTCTCATTTGAAGGAAAGGAATTTTGTTTTACTGATTGGTTTAGGTAAGTTATCAGTAGTAATAGCCCTAGAGCTTTTGCGGATAATACGGCTAACTGTTTTCGCACGAAGCCTGTAACCCGACATTAAAACTAACGAATGTTAATTATTTTGCAATTATATCCCGAGCGCGTAGCGCGAGGGGTATAATCTCAAATTAATTAGCATGAGTTAGTTTTAGTCTGGTTACAGGCTGAGTGCGAAAACATTTTTAGCCGTATTATCCACAAAAGCTAGAGGGCTGTTTTACTGCAGTATATCCCAATTCAAAATAAATAATAACAAAAGGACTAAACATTCTTTGTGTTATTATTAATACTTATAACGTAATGCTACGTTTTATTAGCTTTTCAGTTTATCAGTTCATAAAATTATTTGTCTCCAACAACTAGTTACAGACGAAGCTGCGTGGGCGACTTTCTCCCTTTAAACACGCCGCATCAACTACGCATTGCTATAATCCGCCGAGAGATGGTGTTGTCTGTGTTCCTGTACTAATATTTAATCGTTTGCTAATAATTACCATGGAATCGAAAACCTAAAAGACTAATACGGTAAAAATTAATATTGTTTATGCCAATAGATCGCCGAAGAAAATTTATAAAATTATAATGATGTTAAAATATGAAAATCGTAACTAATACGTCGAGTTTTCTAGCTGGTATATATGCGCGTCAGAAGCCGCAGCCATTAACTAGCATCTAGCGTCTGTTTTAAGCTTAGCTTGGTAAGTTGCGCATGCGCACAACGAAAAGGTCCTGTGGTATAATCACCTCGATTATACCCCGATGTACAATCGGGTGATTATACCACACTAGATCGATTATACCCAACTCCTCTACTTTCCACCATGATAGCAAGCGGGATATACTCGATGAACAGGCTAGTCAATTTGCATGTATACCCTGAAGTGATTGTAATAGAAGTAAATTTTGATGTTTCTGACCCAGAAAGACGTGCAGAACAACACACTAAATGTCTCGAAAAACCTAGTGGTGAAAGAGGTCTAAAATGGCTACCATCTGAGGGCGGCGAGTGATTTAACCCCCAAAACGTTTTTTTGGCTGTAACTCCTTAACCTTCAACAAATCAAAAGCATAATGTTTTTTTTTTTTTTGTGAACCTTTTCTGTTGTTTGGTGTTTTTACTGCTAGCCTAAAATACTACAGTACCTGTATTTTTAATGCTTTACAATTATTTGGAAATGCTACCCGTCCCAAACACGAAATTTATGAACTCCTGATCCCTGCAATGGCGCTCCCCGTGGCCCATGACCACCACGAGGTGGTGCATCTTTCCCGCTTCTCCACACAGTTTGTTTTGGGACGCGACTGGTCGCAAAAATTCTGAGTTTCGAACATGGATTCTCAAATACCCCCCAAGAAACGGGCATTGTGCCCTGGAAATGGTAACTGGAAGTGTGGTAAGAAGCTGAATCCACGGGACCCACACCCTAAATGCCGCAGATGTAGGATTTGTAACTTCGGGAGTTTCAAATGTGTTTAGTGGTGTTTTACAATGGACCCAAAAATCGTGGTGGCCATCGAGGCAACTTGGGCAGATTGTCGGGCGGTTCTATGACGAAGAGAACGCGAATTGGCGTTACTAACAAGTAATGTGGGACAGACTAAGATTTGGAACTTTTAGTGGAATCGGGGGACGATTCAAGTGTATCACTGAGCCCCAAGACGCCATCGGACAATTCCTTTGGCTCGGCGCGGTTCAGGATCGAGACACAACCAGACAGGCAGCGGACCTTCCCAGTATAGTGGTCAAGGCTGTGGTGGAAGAAATGGCGAGAATCAAGGTAGTAAGGAAGAGAGAACAGGCAAAAGCTGATCGTAAACATGCGCTGGAAACACACCAAGGCATACTGGATACTTTTTTTGAGTTATTTTGGGACAAAGGAGGCACCACCTTTGCCCGCAGTGATTCAACCAGTGCAAGTCGGCGAACAGGACATGCTGCAGTCGGCGACACCGCCAGGGACTCCACCACAGAGCGGTCGGGCCGTAAGTAACGTTGTTGATATTGAGGACTCTTCGCCTAAACGTAGAGGCTTGCTAAACAATATAACCAGCATGGGTGTGGAGTCTATGGGCGTGCCCGGACAGGCTCCTTACGGCACTAGCATGGACACGAGCGGACTGGGACCCGCGGACAGGACACATCGCAATTCGGGACACGAGATGTTGGAGGAGGCTGCAGACGGGAGTCAGACCCAAGCATCCCTTGGGGCCTTACAGGTTCATGGGACAGCCAGTGAGCCACATACGGTGGTCAGTGGGCGTGGCCGGGCTACGGTACTTGGGGTGGACGCCAGGGTCCGGGTCAAGACAGTGCGTTGCAGACAACCCACGGGTGGAAATCCCACCCCCTCCACTACCTACTATAGTGAGTGCGCGGACAGGAGCGTCGGGATCAGTACACACACCGATGACGCATTAGTACAGAAGGACCCTATTCCACCAGATGTCTCTGTAGACGACCAACAGGTGGACAATGAATCACAGGCCGGGACAGGTATGCAGGACCCTTTTGTAGCGGATGTAGCGTTGCATCAACAGGTGCTGTCCCAACAACAAGGGTCAACACAAGGAGGAGATGATCCGCCGACGGAGGGGTTGGACAATGCTCAGGAAGCCATCGAGTGGAAGCGGGTGGTAGACGAGGTCTACAATTCGCTACCGAGTTTGTTTTGCCCGCGTGTGATCATACCGGAAACAGCAGAAGGCAAACCACCGGCCACGTGTTTCGCTAACATCGATCGTGTTGTCAAACCACAGAACAATTTCCCTCTGTCACAAGTTCTTTATCGTCAGCTGCTGGTAAACAGAGGGGTGCTACGAGACAAGGGCAAGGTGCTATCGGCTGTGGCGCCTATACCACCTCCAGAATTATCGAAGGGAACTTTCTTCTTTTCGGTTGGAAATACCAGTGCTCCACGCGTAACTCGGTACAAAACATACGAAGAAGCTGAGTATGTCACGGCAGAGGTTAAGATGGATATGGACTCATCCTTACAACTTCCACCATGGATTAAGATCGCAACGGCACAATTCGAGGAGGAAGAGTGAGTCCTGAGAGCTAGTCTTGGGACAAATTCTACGGCGGACATGGCCTATGCTGCGACGACGGCCAAATTAAAGAATTTCCTGGAACGGGACTTGGGAGAAATCGATGATGCTATCAAACTAATGCGGAAAGGCGCAGAGTTCCACAAAGACGCAGTGAATTGGGGCTCAATGGCGCTCTTCAACTCAGTGCTTCATCGCCGGGACGCTTACCTGGAGGGCGCACAAGCGGGCATGTGCAAGGACTCACTTAAAAACCTGCGTTTCTTACCCATCCACAGTCAAGTTGGCTTTTCAACGGTAGTCTCCTTTACCATCGCGCCTGAGTTACGAGACAAGGTGAAGCCACTGGCTACCTCACATCGCCAACGGAAAAACTACAGAGCCACCGGATTGAGCAGAGTGCCCTTTCGTGAGGCACTTCACCCTGGAAGCGAGGGACCGCCAAGAACTGGTCAAAACCAGCAGCAGAACCAACCCGCTCAGGGCGGGAGTCAGAGGGGCACGAGGGGAAGAGGATTTCCACCAAGGGGCAGTTTTCCCCAAAACACTGGAGGAGGGTGCAGGCCCCCTAACACACGGCATTGACAACATTCTGGTGCATCCCCCCCCCCCTCCCCCGCATGGGGAAGTTGGGGGGCAGGATTTCGCACCATCTCGGAACGTGGGAACGTATAACAACAGACAAGTTCATTCTCGCAGTGGTGGCGCAAGGTTATATCCAAAACTTTACTTCGGCGCCACCACTCAAGTCAATATCACCAAACTGGCTGCTACAAAAACCGGAACAACCGGAGTATGTGGCAGAGATTGAGTTACTGCTCAGGAAGGTAGCAATAGTGGAAGCACCTGTCAACACCCCAGGGTTCTTAAGCCTGGCGAGGGTGATCCCCAAACAGACGGGGGTGTGAGATTGATCTTCAATCTGTGACATCTCAACGATTTCATTGCGACAGAACATTTCAAGATGAAAACGTTAGCATCAATCAGGGAAGCAATCCAACCAGGCGAATTCTCAACTTCCATAGACCTGGAAGATGCTTACTTCCATGTGCCATTACACCCGAGTGTGCATTATTTGTTCCGTCTGGTTTAGCCAAGAGAAGATCTACAAATTTGTAGTCCTTCCCTTTGGCCTGTGCTCAGTGCCCCACGTTTTTACTGTGCTCATGAAGCTGGTGCTCGCCATGCTTCATCCAGCCCTTATTTACGCGTATGCGTATCTGGACGATTGGCTCATCCGGAACCAGAACAGATTCAATTGGCAAAGGAAACACAGAAGTGTGTCGAGCTGATGGGACAGCTTGGATTGGGAACTGAATGCAAAGAAGTCGAGTTTGGTGCCTCAACAAGAGTTCAAGTTCCTGGGAGCGTGGATAGAAACCTGCGAGTTCAGCATCTAGCCATCAGAAGACCGTGTGGTACAGGTGAAGAGGGGAACACGAGAGTTACTTCAAGTACAGGGCATAACGGCGAGAGAACTCTCACATACTGTTGGCAAGATGGATTCCTGTGCTACCCTGGTCTCCATGGAAGTATGAAGGGTCCGACCGCTTCACTGGCTGCGGAAGGAAGAGTGGATGCCGAGGAGGTCGTGGGAGGACTTCATTCGGCTGGTCAGAGCGCCACTAGAGGCCATTGCATGGTGGACGATCAGGAGCAATGTTCAAGCGGGAGTACCAATCCACGCTCCGACATCGGATTGGCTGCTACTCGCGGACGCGTTCTCCTCGCGGTGGGGCGCGACCGTGGGAGAAGAGCAAGCTGCAGGTCAGTAGTCGAAGGAGGAACGCCTCCTACACATCAACGTGTTGGAATTGAGGGTAGTATGGTACGCTCTACTACTGTCGGCACACAAATTGTGGGGATTTTTAGTGACAGCCCTCTCGGACAACACGTCGGCAGTGGCCGAAAATACTTAGCCTAAAATACTTAACTGTGGCAACCCACCCTCCTCCGACGTCGAACTGTCTTATGGGGAAACAAACTGTGTGGAGAAGCGGGAAAGGTGCACCACCTCGTGGTGGTCATGGGCCCCGGGGAGTGCCATTGCAAGAACCTGGAGTGCATTTATGTCATGTTTGGGATGGGTAGCATTTCCAAATAATTGTAAAGCATTAAAAATACAGGTAAGTATTTTAGGCTAAGTAAAAACTATTTTTAGAGGTTAAAACCTCGTGTTTTTGTTTCCTTATTGCTATGTATTGCGCTTATTCGTCTCGAGTCACTATGTGAAGTTTTATTGATAAGACTGTATTGTGCATAAATTACAATAAATTGAGAGTTAATTTGGAAAAAAAAATTTAAATTTAAATTTAAATATAAATAATAAATGAAATAAACACGTTCAGGACGCAATTCTTTACTGGAAATGCGATATACATCTTTTACGTAAAAGCAACCTTCAACCCGAAAATCGTATTTATTCGCGTGAACAAAATGCTCTTGCGAGCCCTCTAATAACTAAATGGACTTGCTTACGATTTTCTGAAAGGTGGGGATCTATTCTTTCCATCAATCTTAACACAAATTGTTTAACTTAGATAGGGACCATCCTACGCCCATTTAAAGGTGAAGAGGTGATGGCATAGCGGCAAAAGCGTATGTTGATTTTCGAATTCAAAGTACTCTTGCAAGATCTCTAATAGCTTAAAATGGACATATGATATTCTGAAAGGTGGGATCTATTCTTTCCATCACTCCTTTCAGAAATTGTTTAACTTAGGGGCCGTCCTACACCTTTTAAAGGTGAAGTAATGGCATAGCGATGAAAGCATATACAGATTTTCGAATTCGAAGTGTTCTTGCAAGCCCTCTAATAGCTCTAAATGGATTGCTTAGGATTTTCTGAAAGGTGGGGATCTATTATTTCCATCAAGCCTAACCGAAATTGTTTATCTTAGATACAAATATGAGCATTACAATGGAACCATGAAATTGAAACTAGCCGTTACACCAATTACAGTTTCACCTTAAAAGGGGCGTAGGCCGATCCCAATCTAAGCTAAACAATTTTGGTTAAGATTGATGGAAAGAAAAGATTCCCACCTTTCAGAAATTCCTAAGCTTGAGGGGTAGTCGGTTGAATGCTTGGAAAATTGAATTCTGGAAGCGGATTATGCCTATTTTATTGGTGTCGACCCATAATCCGCTTCTAGAATTCCTAAGCATGTCCATTTCGGGCTGTTAGAGGGCTCGCAAGAATGCTTTGAATACAAAAATCACTATAACTACCAATTGATAAAGCTTACTTTTAACACGATTTTGGGGTTCAAGGGTTGCTTTTACGTAAAAGATGTATATCACATTTCCTGTACATAATTGTGTGCTACGCGGTTTTTTTTTCACATTATGCTTTTGATTTGTTTACGGTTAACGAGTTACAGCCAAAAAAAAAAACGGTTTAGGAGGGTTAAATCCCCCACCCCCTTAGAAATGGCCATTTTAGACCACTTCCACCACTTACATTTTTCTAGACGTTTCGTATGTTGTTCAGTATGTCTTTCTGGGCCAGATACAGCAAAGTTTACTTCAGGGTATACAAATTGACTTGCCTAGTACTGATTGAAACCAATCAGTAAAACGAAGTTCCTTTCCTTCAAACATCCAGCTAAAGATGTCCAGAACAATATTAAGTGTGATAATACGATAACATTAACATTTATGTAGTAACACAACAAAGCCTTATTTTGTGCGATCATAACAGTTCAAGTGCTTCATATCAACCAAACCATTGTTTCAAGAGAAAAAGTAAATGGAACATGTTTTGTAGGACATTTTGTGTACTTTAATTTTGTTCAGAATCAATTTTGTCGTAGGAGTGACGAGTAATGAGATATATGCGAAAAACAACAACCGGAAGCCATTTTTTCAAGATGGCGACTATTTTAGACCTCTTCTGCCACTTAGATTTTTCTAGACTTTTAGCATGTTGTTCAGCATGAATTTCTAAGTCAGAAACAGCAAAGTATACTTCTATTACAATTAGTTCCAGGTTTCGTCGTCTTTTCGCACGGATTGACCAGCCTATGAAGCTGATATGGATTTCGGAACTGGCATGCAGATTCCAAGAAGGTTGAAGTTCAATCCTCCATTTCGAAAGATAAGGGACAACATTTTGACGTCTTGGCCTTAGGGCCGCTTTTCAAGCCGATGTGCTAAACACAGCTGCAAATGCTCTCTGAAAAACTTTCTCTTGAATCTGACTCTGTTGAAACCAAGCAGCTAGTCTTTCTCATTAACACAGTGTTTAAGAAGGAATGCTTAGCCACGTTCCATTCTATGCATTGGCTGAGGCTCACTTCAACTCGACTGTGCTCCTTCGCAACGTCTCTCTAAACTCGTTTCGCGATGTCTTTCTAAACTCTGCTACAAACCTGTACTAGCACTGACAACAATTCTTCGTAGCCTAATTTGGCTTGTCCCAGCACTCTGTTTAGGGTAGTCTTGATAGAATGCACAAGATGCTCCCAAGTCACCCCACCATGGAATATGTTCAGTGATGAATCGCCACTGGATTCCTTGTGTGCTGTAGAAATTTTGCAGCTCATTGCTGCTAAATCTTTTCCATAATTTATTAAGCTCACGGTCTGTGCACTGAAATGACTTGGCATTGTACAAATATAAAATACGACACAATCCCCGATGAGCCATAAGTCATAACAGCAGCTGCAGATTGACTGAGAAGCAACTCCAAGTGAACCGCTCGAGTGACGGCACATGTTAGCAATAAAACGTAAGCCTTACACTCACCTTGAACGTTGTCTTTAATATGAAGGGGTCCAAAAAAATCTAAACCAGAAATGGAGGAGCAGAATTAACTCGAGCATAGGGTAATGCAGCTTCTACAACCTTTCCAGCTTTCAGATGATTTCTTGCGCATGTCACAATAGTACGTAGTACCCTCTTTGCAGTTTGTCGGCCTTTCAAAATCCAGAATTGGGTTCTCAGGTCGGACAATGTTTCCGTTACACCAGCGAGAAACAACAGAAGATGATGGTGCATCACTAGAAGATTGGTGAAGATGATTTCCTGGCAAAATTGTAGGGTGTCGTTTTGTCATCCGAGATCTTGGCCTCTTCCAATTTTCCACCCAACCTCAAGATACCAGCCTTGTCCATGAAGGACTTTAAATCTCTTAACTTTGACTGAGGTGTCAAAATCCTTCTTCCACTAATTAACTGTGATATTTCATCACTGAAATAGTCCCTTTGCACCCAGTGATTTCTATCTGTTTCCAGTTCTTCCGTCATCAAGCAGTCACTTCAACTGATAATTTTATTACGCAACCTCAAAACGAAGCGTAAAATCCATGCAGTCACCCGTAGCAATTTCAGAAGTGAGCTGAAACGTATCGTCATTAAAAGTGGTACAGCGTTTTCCACAGCAACAGGGGCTTGAGTTACTTCTTCAGGAAGTTCTGGTTTGCAATCAACAACAGGATTAGTAGGCCACTGCAAAGGTGTTAAGGTCAACCAAGGAGACCCATTCCACCAACTCCTACATCCAACAACTTCCGTGCAGAACTCCCTCTGGATATAAGGTCGGCAGGATTGTCTGACCCAGGACAATGTCTCCAACAAGAAGAATCAAACAGCTTCTGAATTTCTGTTACTCCGTTTGATACAAAAGGTTTTTAAGTTGTGCAGCAGGTTGAATCCAATAAAATACAACTGTAGAATCTGTCCACATGTCAACGTCTAATTCTGGGAATCCTAAGGATACTTGAACAAATTTGGCTAACCAAGCTCCAATTAATGCTGCCAGTAGCTCGAGACGTGGTAATGCAAGTCATTTCACAAGAGCTACTCTTCCCTTGCTGATGACTACTGACGTAACTGCTGCATCATTTATCTCTGAGCACAAATAACAGACTGCACCATAAGCTATTTTGCTTGCACCACAGAAGACCTGAAGTTGTTAAGACGACCAAAGTTCGTATAAGCAATAGGCGCCACAAAACAACGATCAATGTGAGGAAGATCCGAAAGCCATGCATCAAAAAGTTGTAAGTTTTCTGGCAAAGGATCGTCCCATGGAATTTTCAGTTCCCAGGCGTCTTGGAAAAGATGTCGTATCTGCACAAGCAAATTCCAAAGGGTCAAAAATTCGGGCTGAACACTGCTGAAGTTCTTTCTTGCGTTGGCATTTCGTTGGTACCAGTTCCTGTAAGGACAAGGTGTCTCATTTAGGATCCCATCTGTGGCCAAGAACCTTTTGCAGTTCTTCTCTTTCTTGAACCAGCAGCAGATTTTGAAAGCCATTCACTTCTTAGTTGTGTTAGTAGCTCTTTCGAATTTGAAACCCACTTTTCAGAGACATGCCAGCAGTCATGCTTGACTTACAATGCTTAACAATACAAAAACTACAGACATGAGCTATTGTGCTCGTGCACTACTGTAGCCAGCCACAATAAAATACTTAACAAGAAGCCCTCAGCGGTCTAAAGCACTTTCAGCACCTTTCATCTGGGAAAACCATTCAAGTTAGACTACAAGTACAACACACCGGTTGTAGAGTATCTGCGGAAGGATGGAGAACGAAATCCAGGAAACTTCACAACGTAACCTCAGAAATTTTCACGATTTGCATAGAAATGAAGCCAACGATCCTTCTCTTCACATCCCAGGAAGTCGGAACATCATCGCACACTCCCTCTCCAGATATCACAAAGCCCCCTCGGGAGAGTGGTCCCTAAAGACATTCATTTGTAAATTTCTGGAAAACATATGGGGAACGCCAGTGGTCCACCTATTTGTTACGAGGCACAATGCCAGACCATCATCACCCTAGTCCCAGACAAACGAGCGTGGGCAGTGGACGCACTAGTAACCTCTTGGAAGAACCTCTACAGCTGTCTTTTTCCACCACTCAAGCTTCTGCCTCGGGTTCTGCTGAAAATAGAAACAACCCAGGGCCTCTTCCTGCTAACAATTCCGAACTAGCCTTCGGCTGCATGGTTTCTTCAACTCCTGAATCTTCTAATCGACTTCCCAAGAAGTCTGCCTGAAACTCCGGACGTTCTGTCCCAGCAAAAAGGACACCGACTCCACCCAAATACCAGCGCCCTCAGCTTACACGGTTGGCTTCTATCATCGGACTCGTTAAAACACAAGTCATTGTTAACAGTAAAGATCGAATCAGCCATGGAACCCCCATGAAATGCCCCCAAAGGTTAAGATTCCATATAAAACAATGGGAATCAGTTACAAATGTCCTTCTGTTAGCAGTCCGAGAAGGATATCTGCCACCTTTCAAATCGGTTCCCCTGTTGTATAAAGAACAGAAGAGATCCAGAGCAAACCGGAGAAGTTGTCTCATCTCAGCAAAAGCCAATCCATTGTTTCCCCAAGGAACCCAGGACGTTTTACAGTTTGGCCACAGTAATCTTAAAAAAAAGGGGGAGAGGCAATGGAAACTGGCATCAGTGAGGGAGTCCATCATGAACAAGTGTCTCATTGTACATGGAGGATGCCTACCTCCATGTACTCCTCCAACCAACAGCGTACATGTTTTTCTGATTGGTGTGCGACAGAGTGGTGTACCATTTTACAGTGATCCCGTTTGGGCTTTGCACTAACCTGTTCACTTCACGGTCCTATGTGTAATGCTAGACTGCCTTCACCAATACCACATAAAGACAACTGGTTAATACCTGGACAACTGGTTAATCCAAAACCTCTGCAGGATTAATCTGGACCTCCATCTTCAATTCACAGCCCAGTTATTCCAACAACTAGGCTTGGGGATCAAATTAAAGAACTCAAGATTAATATCACATCAGGAGTTCAACTTTTTAGTGGCAAAATTAAGTATGAATTATTTCCTAGTGAAACCTTCAGATGACAGGATAGCAGACTTGCTATCATCCTTTCAGGAACTTCTCTCAGAACTCTGTGACTGTGAGATAAATCAAAAATTGGTCCCACAGATTAGTCCCTCAAGGAATGTGGAGAGTATGCTGCCTCCACTTGTTTTGGAAGACAAGTGGAATCCGTGGATCAGCTGAGAGGACATGATACTACTACAAGAACTTCCAAGAGAAAAGCTTGCAATGGTGGACGTCAATGTCCAGTCATTGGACAGGAGCCCCGATGAACATGCATGTTCCGAAACATACTATTTTCACGGATAACATCTCTCCAAGGTTGGAGAGCCCACCTCCAAGAACTTACTGTAACTGATGTTTGGACACCCCAGTAAGGAACCTGCATATAAACAACTTAAAACTTCGTGCAGTTGTGAACGCATTACTCAACTGGACCGACACTCTTGCGAATTCGACTGTAACCATCGTGTGCGACCACATCACTGCAAATGCCTTGCGAATTTGACTGCAGCCATCATGTGCGACTACACCACTACAACTGCCTACATACGGCGGGGTGAACGGACTCTCTCCCTGTCTTTTGATGAGGAAGTTTCATCACTTTACTCTTTGTGCATTCAACATAATTCCAAACCCACGCACACACCAGGCAAGTTGAACATGTTAGCGGTCGAGCTGTCTCGGAAGCAGATACTGACAACAGAACGGAAACTTCATCCAGCTGTGTGTCAGACGGCGTTAGAGGTTTGGGGAAACCTTTGGAGGACCTCTTTGCAACAAAGAAGAACACTCAGTTGAGCGACTTCGTGTCCCTATTTCTCGATTAATAGGCCTGGGCAATAGATGCTTTCAGACTATCCTGGGAGAGAATGACTGCATACCTATTCCCACCATTATCCCTGCTAACCTGGTTTGTTGATCTCCTGTAACTAACAAAGGAAGTCCCAATTACGCTGTCCCTGTGGGAAGACAGTCTCAACACAGTGGGAGGACGTGGCACCTAATCCTGTTATGCTACACCTTTATGCTTGCAAACTTTGATAGGTAACCTAGAATCGTCGGAGTTCTCATCAGCACTTGCTAAGAGACTGATCTAGTTTCATACATCTTCTACAGTCAAAGGTTATACTGTAGACAAAATGGGAGAAATGGTTAGAATGGTGTAACATCAAAAAAGTGGACCCATCTTAGGGCGCGTTTACGCAAGGACAATTTTCTCGCTTTTACTTGGTCAATACTAAATCTGCTGGCTGCTTCTCACCTTTACCGGAGTATGCGGCTTTCGAGTTGTCCGTCTACACGTAGTAACCATGGCAACAACGTGGATGCAGATATCTTCCTCGTGCCTCGCGAGACGACGTACGATGCATGCAACACGACAGCGTCGATTTATGACAACTAGAAAACAATTTTTACTGGAGTACAAGACGACGGACAGATTTCTGAATACCGGTATACAATTTGTTGTCTTCGATTCGACAACCCCGAAATTGACGCCATGTTGGATTTTGAATTCTCGCTACGAATAGCTATTTATTCTACCGTCGATTGATCACTCCTAAAAGCTGTTTTTTCAGCGAGAATAGCAAATTTTGAAAATGACGTGAAATGGCAACAATGTTGTAGCAATGTTTAAAATGACTGTTTCACTTTGTTCTTTGTCCGTGTTATTATTTATAATACATTTAAATTGTTGTCTATTACCGCATTCATTTAATAGAAACGGAAAATTAATCGTAAGTAAATAACGGTTGCCTAGCAAATAGCTTTCGGCGAGCGAGAAGGTCTGTTGCGTAAACGAGCCCTTTCACTTTTTTGAATGACTTATTGAACTTTTTGAAAGAACTATTTTCTCAGGGACTTTCAGTCATGGCCATAAAAGGCTATCGGTCAGCAATCAGCTCTTCTGTTACCATGCTACAAAAGAGAGCTAAATTCCTACTAAAAGTAAATTGAAGTAGTAAAATCTACAGAGTTCATGCGCTAGTTGGAAAGTCTGGAATTTAGTCATGAATTTTTGCAGGCCTTGAAAAGTATGGATTTCTAATATTGTCAATATCAAATAAATATATATGCAAACCTATTTGCGGGGAATTAAACCCAAGACCAGAGGCATACCAAAAAAAAAATGGAGGGGGGATTCTGACAGATGTGCCTAGACAGTCAGGGGGTCTGGAGGAATACTTTTGCTTTTGATTTATCCGAATTTCATTAGCAATTTTTGGTCATTTTATGCAATCTGCCAACACAATTATAAACTGTTCATTTCATTTGATTCAGTGGCTTGCATGTTCGACCATTACCACTAAACAGCCATAGGAAAATACATTTGCAGATTTTACTTCCGCTGACATATCATTATGTAGAATAACATCAGAAGTACTGTACCACTCCAACAACGTAAGAAGTTAATGCTTATTTTACAGGACCGCAACATGTGTTGTTCCACCTTTGGTACATATAATCATTTTGTTGCATTGTTTTGTAGTATTGTAATTGTTATATCCAGTTGTTGAAGAGAAATGAAACTGCAGTGTGCAGTTAGGGGTGAAAAACTCGAAAAAAAATTGTCCCTATTATTCGTTCGGTTTTTGTGGTGATCGTCCCCTGTGGCAATTTTGAGTCTCGTCGGCAATAATGTGTTGCTGAAAACTTTTTTTTTCCTAAAACCTACGTTATGGTACAACTCCAGCTTGCTTTCAATACAAAAGTCACGCAGGAGGAAAAAGGACGGTAAGCTAAATTTCTTTGACATTGTCTCTGACATTTAACGGGTCTCTAACCCACCTACAAGGAAATTATTGTACCCACTTCCCCTCCCTCCACTCTCAAATTTATTCGGCACTTCCCCTACTCCATCCACTACACTCAAACCAAGGGTCATTCAGTCAATCAGCTTCTTCCAAAAACTATACCCCTCAGTCGCCGCCGTTAGCCGCCACGCAGCATTATTAAAAGTCAGCCAAACAGCCGCCGATTATTTTTCGGCCGCCGCCTGGCATAGCCGCCGAATAAAAATACGGTTAGAGCCGAAAATGTTGACGTTTCAGTGCATCAAAATGAAACGAAACGTCTTGAAGTTAGTTTAACTTGTTTGTAACGGTCAGCTGCTCTCGGCTGGTTTATTTTTCATAGTTTTTTAAAACCATATTTTCTTGCAAACAACTTATGTACGCCGTAGTATTTGTGTGGTCATTAGCATGCATGATAACTTTTACTTTCTATTTCGTTTTTAAGGTTCGAGTAATAATAGTCAGGACAAATGGCTATGGAACCATTTACTTAAAAATAATGAGTGCGATGTGGCTCTAATTTTTAATTTGAGGGTTCTTTGCAAATTTTTCCCTTTTTAAGTTCTTTTTCTATTTGCGATTCATCTAGAAGTCCATGAGGGCTATGTCCCCCTTCCCCCTCCCTTCCATTTCGTAATTTTCATGTGCAGTGAGTTTCGTCTTTGATATTCTTGCTTCATTTCGATCGGTTTAGCCGAAAATTAGCCGTCAGCCAGCCGAATTTATAGTTAGCTGGTGGTGGCCGTAAAATTTATGGCTAGCCGCAATTTAGCCGAAATTTCTGTTAAGCCGGCTGAAAATGACAAAATAATGCGGCTGAGGGGTACACCAAAACCCCATACATGTGCAAAAAAAAACGTCCGCTGCAGCACATAGTTTGGTACTGCCAAAACACAGAACACTCGATTGAGCTATAATACAGCAATCCAAAGGCAAAACGAGAGGTAAAGGAGTCTAACAAACTACTTTAATTCTTTTTTGTACACACTTATTACGTAGCAGATGTCCCTATATGTAAACTTACTTTTTTTACCTTTCGTTCAAAACATGTCCATTCAACGGAAGTGACATCATCTTGAAGACGCGAATGAGGGATTGTTGGATCGAACCATCACAGCAGCTCGCAGAGGAGGTCGATATTTACGCAATTGTGAGCATGCGCGAGGCACAGTTTATCGACTTATTCTGGATGAATTATCGACCGACTCTGGATGGAGCCATCAGCCGTGTTGAAACGTGACGTCGTTTCTCTCATCAAACACTTTTGGAACGTTCTGTGAAGGTTTCTGTGCATTGAAGGTGCCAAACTGTCTTCAGCAGCGTGTGTATGTTTCGTACACATGTGCCTCGTTTTGGAAGAACCTCAATGTGTTGACCTCCAGACTGTTCGTATGGATATGATGTAAACCAAGACAACCGAAAGAGAAAAAGAAACAAATTAGTGTTTAAAATGGCGAAACATTTGACGATGATTACCGAAAAATACACGAAAAGAGCCACAGCGGCAACAAAGTAAGGCTGAAGCTTGCTGGAGTACTTGAAAAAACCATTTACAGTGGCCAAAGCTAAGAGGAAAAAAACAAAAAAATCGGCGTAGCTTTTTGAAAGTTGAAGCAGAGGGAGAAAATGAATTAAATTAATGATGTCGGCAATAATTAAATAAATAGACAGTAAGTCATCTTTATACCAGTAGACAAGTGGCCATGTCGGTAAAGGTGGTATGACAGTGAACTGGTGATGTACTGGTCACGTCACTGGAATGAAACCTAAGTGCATAAAGATGGCTTACTGTACTATGTTATTTCTTGTGTATAATTGCGTTGATGGCTTATTTCCAATTTACCAACAATAACTGCTAGAGTGCGTTCGATGATAATTTTTGTACCTGAATGCATCGTAAACCACAGTTTATTTGGCAAAATGACTAAGAATTACTGGTCGTACAGCAATCACAACTTCGTTAATATTGTTTTCGTTCTCATAATTAATTTCATTATTATTTGCGTTGTAATTCCTTTTTGCCGAATAGTATTTTTTTTTCTAAATTACGTGCCTCGCTCGCGCTGCCATACTCGCTGTGGCTAAACAATAACATCAAAAACCGCATCTAATCGCAAATTTCTCCCAATTAGGAATGCATGTTAAACTTCAATATCAAATTATAAAATTTGTTGATTCGATGAAACTGGAATTCCCCTTTTGCCGAATTTTAATTTTCGGCGAAACGGGAATACACCGTGCATGAAGCTCAACCTTTTTATTTGCTGCGATAAAGGTGATCAGTTTGTATTTATTTTCTATGTTTAGGTTAGATATCGACTCTGTTTTTGTAATTTGGCTCGCTCCCCCCTCCCCACTCCCCCCCCCCCCCCCTTATTTAATTTGCCGTTCGGTCGGTAGATGGCATCGTATGTTCGCGCTGCTGGCTGTTGCGTTCCGGGCGCAGCTACTATCTCAGTGGGCCTTGGCTGCTACTCTTATAATTTGCAGTTCCATCGGTAGATGCCGGTGATGGCATCGTATGTCCTTCTTGCTGCTGCTGCTGCGCTGCAGATGCAGATGGCTGCGTTGCGGAACTTGTGTAATTATATATATAGATACTCTGTAGAGGTGGGGGGTGGGGTGATGTTCAGCTACAACTGAGTGATTGCGATTGTTAGGACTAGAAGCTTGGCAGCCTTTCTTGGCGGAATGAGATCACTACTGGGCAAAAGATAGACTTTTTGTGCGAACGGTGTGATTCTACCATGCTTCGTTTGAGGTGAAGCGGATCTGTTTTAGCCAGACCTGTCTTTGAAAGACACATATGCCAAGGGCGAAAAAAATATTTATGAGTTGTTTCACCAATGGCACATTACAATCATTTTGTTGCATTGTTTTGTATTATTGTAATTAGTCATATCCAGTTATTGAAGAGAAATGAAATTGTACTGTGCACCCGTCGTAGCTCTAAACTATTTACTTCTATCTATTCTTCGTACTCGTAATACAATTACGTTAGAGACCACACGCACAAGGAAACAATGCAGGGAATACACGAAAAAAGAAAAAGTGTAAAAGTTTGTATCATAAGTGAGGCTTTTTGACGTGCGTTTTATACAATTTATAAAAAAAAAAAACCTCCCAGCTCTTGGTTGGTTTCATCGATACAATTTTTTAAGACAAGGCAGGCTACACAAGTCTTAGTAGGCTGATCATGTCTCAAGACGTGGGTCAGTTTTCGGATTTTGTTCAGTACTTATTTAGTTTTATTTTATTTCAGTCATAAAAGTTTGGCTAACTTTGATAAGCCTTCATTTAACAACTTTATTCACAGTAAAGTGTGTGTGTGTGGGGGGGGGGGGGGGCGGGCAGCAGGGGGCGATCGATACAAGAGCCAAACTAATAACGGGAATAATTTCTTTTCGAGTTTTCCACCCTTAAAGGCACATAATCCGTCCGTTCTGGCCGCTTTACTCTGCGTCACCTACGCTAAAGTATAGTTCAAACGACCGCAGCGCGCATTGCTATACGACACTAGTCAAACTCATTTCGGGGCCGCTGCAACGTTACACATCGTACGACCAAGTCGCAAACATGAGCGAAGGATTAATTATCCTTCCTCCAGGGCCGCGGCTTTCCAGCGATGTGGCGGGAGTTAAATACCGCTCGGACCGAGCCGTTTAAAACAAGCCTAATAACATTCACGCGCCACTACTGACATCTGCATCGTACCCTTAGACCAGCAAATGAAAGGTAAATCAGTTTATGTAAAACTATTTCCGGTAATGTATCGAGTGAAACTGTTAAAATATACCGGAGGGAGTTATGTGCCTTTAACTGCCATGCAAGCTACTAATTAACTTCTTACGTTGTTACACTACATAATGGTATGGCAGCAGAAGTAAAATCTGTACATGTATTTTCCTATGACTGTTTAGTGGTTATGGTCGAACATGCAAGCCACTTGAATGAAATGAATTGAACAGTTTATAATTGTGCTGGCAGCTTGCATAAAATGACCAATGAAATTACGATAAATCAAAAGCACAAGCGCTACCCTAGACCCCCTAACTGTCTAGGGAAAAAATCGGCACATCTGTCAGAATCCCCTCTCCCTCTCCAATTTTTTGCTTTCGCTACGGAATGCCCCCGACTACGGTAACGTTATGGTATCAAAACTCGACAGAAAAATTCATTCCTGCTTGACTTCACACCCGTATCTTAAACATCGCTAAAGATATGGTTTTTAGAGGGCTATACCCGGTTTGACCTAAGGCATCCAAGTTAAAATATTTTGATGCTCAATATCTACACTGTTTTTCAATATTTTTACCTCATTTGGTATGGTATGCTCCATTTGGATTTTTTTGGAAAGAATAATACATTAACCAATAGTACGCTGTTTGAAGTAGAATTACTAAATAATGTACAAACGTGTTATCCAGAGTTGTTAAACTGTGATTTTTTTAGGGCTAGAGAAATTACTGTAATACAGCAGTTTAAAGTTGCTCCTCGACGATTGCAACGAAATCCATTTTCCACGCGTGGTTTCGTAGGACGGGCCCACGGCCTAAGACGACAGAGATATGAGCACTGAACAGGAGCCAGTGAACAAACATGTTCATTTTTTCCTGATACGAGTTATTAAAATAATAAAGTTAAAATTTCTCCCCGTCTCCATTATTTGGTTTTTGCTGATGTACTCCCACTTAGCAGCAGAGAATGTAAATTGCCCTTCATATACTTCGTCTTACTGCCACGACATCACTTACGTTCATACCAGTACAAAATCAGATAAGACATGCAGTTTAAACAGTATTATGATATTTCTTACGTAATTTGGTGGACATGAACGGCGATTATTGACCCAGGATACAGCAGTATTACCACAGCTGGCTGGCAGTGCTTATTACAGTTCGTTTGCGCACGAGGATTAGATAAAGGATAAGAAAGAGCAGAGGCTAACAATGTTAAAATGTTACAATGCTGCAACATGTAACAATGGTACAACAAAGAGGCGTGGCGTACAAGATCGGATTAGAGCCCTCTCGAAAAAAAAAAGGTGAAATGATGCTAGGGCGCGGGGAAAATAACATTTGCGTTGCATCTTGCTTGAATTAAACTGTTGGGAAACCAGAGTGAAACGATCCTGGCAAGTTTAAACCTTAGGGTACTATTATTAGGGTTTGAAATTGGGTGGCCGACATGACTGAATGATTTATTCAGTTCTTCAACGCGAGCTTGAGGAAGCTGGTTGAATTGTTTGGCGCGATTACTACAATGATGATTCAATTATTGATCAACAAAGCATGGACTGGACACAAATTGGCAATATTTTAATGTTCCGTTTTTAAAGAAAAAACAAAATTGCTGAAAGAATGAATATACACGTGACAAACCAGGCCGTAGCAATGAGAATAACAAGCGACTGCTTAGTCACAATCGGTCTCAGCACACTTCTGCCATTTTCGAATATGTTGACACACACACCTCTCTATCACGTACTGTAACAACAGTGTCTGTTGTATAATATAAAAGCAGTGATCATCACAATTGGTGGTTAAAAATTCTGTCAGTTTTTAGACCTGTTTTAGATTTTACGCCTTGTTTTTACCTGCCGTTTTAATTTCGTAAGTAGCATCTAACTGAGAATTGGGTTGGACAGTAGACCTATTAATTTATGCAAATAGGTGTTCCCAGCAAACTAACGAGAGAGACGTCATAATATAGTGTTATTGATGAAGCCAGCAGCGACTCGTAGCAATTTGACATTGTCATGTGGGCTGTGGCAACGTGGTTTTAGGCCTAGTTTTCAGTTTTTAGGTTCGAGACTAAGGCTATTCATCTATGGAAACATGCCGTCGAGACTATTTTAAATGAAACTATTGTTTCTAGGGTTGTATGTTATCCTTAACGTTTAAATTCGACGATCAAATGTTACTATTTCATTGAGTTACGTGGAAATAGCCTATTAGCTATAAGCAAAAGTTTATGAAGGAAGCAAGTTTATAAGGAAGCAACACTTTTAATTTACAGTGTTTTTTTTAACTAATTTTGATCACTGAATTAATGCCGAAAACCGTGTCGTCTCTATCTGGTATCGTTGTGAAGTTGAAAAAAAATCGATGGAGTAGTTGCAGTAGTTTTCTCAGTCGGTACGGCTGTACAGAACACTAAAAAGGAAGCGAAAGGAAGCCAACACATTAACTGAGCAAAAAATGGCTTCGCCATTTAGAAAAAAAGTATTAGAGTTCATATCCGTATGGTACGGAACTCCACGCAGCTGTGAAAGCACACAAATAAAAACTGTTGGGATCACGCGAACGAAACGAACTACAGCCAAAACCAAAACAAAGCAAATCCCCAAAATAATAAAACTTCTGCATATTACACAAATTCAACACACACTCAGAGGCAGGGCCCATCTTAAACACACACTGCGTTCACATTCCGATAATTGCGAAGGATTAAACAATCCTTGTTCCCTGAAATTCCCTGAACAATAAACCTGTTGGTTTCACACAATACAAATACACACACAAAACACACATAACCACTCAAACGAAATAGAATGAAAACTCAAACTCACTAACCAAGACAAAAGCAAGACCAAATAACAGAATACCTACGTATATAAAACGAATTAAAATTAAACACACGCACACCCTCACAGACATGGCCCAATACAAACACCGTTCACTTTCTGATATTGCCAAGGAGGAATGAAAACAATCATTGTTCCCTGGAATTGGAGTTCAAATTATAGTTCGTTTCGCTTGAGTGAACTCTAACCGTTTCTATTTGTGTTTTTTCCATAGGGATACGAGCTTTAATGCTTTTTTCTAAACAGCGAAGCCGTTTTTTGTTCAGTTAATTGCTTAGATACCTGGTATTGTACATCCACCAGCGTTTAGCTGCTTGTTTCCATGGCAACCTACCTTCCATATTTGGCTCCAACGTAGTCGTAGATTCGGATGCTGATGTGAGGATGACACTCGAAACGCACACGAGAAAACGTAAGCACAGACCAAAGTCAGACATCGTGTTAAAACGCATTTTTCTCGCTAAAATCGCACTTCTTCACCAACTCTTATCTCATCAGCGTGGGTGTTTTAAACAATCCGTTAACAACTAGTAACCCACGAAATTAACACAACGCGCACTTGGTGAAGTGCATGAACTCTCCTCATTGCTCAATATTCCGCTTAGGATGTGGCGAGACTGTTGGGCAACTTGAAATTTGATAATGAACCGAAATCATGATCGAGATAACTTTTGGCTAGCGAGAAGTGTGACCCGTTGTGGACCTTGGACAAGAAGGCCAAATGACGCTCCAGTCACTTCCATCATAATAATAACATGCTCCATTTTTGACGCCAGTTGGTTTTGAAAGATGACATGGTCACACGCAGTTCGCCGAGACGGAAAAAAAATACGTATTACTATTAGCGTGTTTTCTGTTGTGAGGTCAAAATTAATGTTTTGAAAAATATATACATGTCTTTAAGACTTGTTGGAAATGGAATAAGCGCTTGACTTGTTGTAACAGACATTTTTTTTTCTTTCCGATCAACGTTGTTCCGGTTTGTTGTTTTTGTGATGCTTTAAAGGCACATAAATCCCTCCGTCCTGGTCGCTTTACTCATACGTCAACTGCGCTAAAATATAGTTCACACGACCGCGGCGCGCATTGCTCTGTGAAACAAGCATGACGTCACATCCGACGCTAGATCATACTCATTTCGGAGCCGCGCCATGCGACACATCGTACAAATGCTAAAAGGCAAAGATGAAGCGACTAGAGGTAAACAAACACTGGCGCAGATGACTGCACGTTATGATCATCAATGTCTCCTGTCTGTTGCTGCGGTAAAATACCCACACGTTAGTTTTATTTGAACAAAGTTGACCAAATAAAAGATTCTGGGGGTCTTTATTATATGTTGATGTCGAAATTTACGTCCTATCGTTGCCGACTATGTTAATTAATATTAATTATATAAATTTATTGGCGATTTCAAGAAGGCATGCTTAGGGACCGGTCATTATGTATAGTTTTTTTTTTTTTGGGGGGGGGGGGGGGGAATATTCCCCCCTCCTTTCTTCGGACAGTAAGTTTACGCCCCTGCGACCGATCTCATTATTCCTCCCAACCGTTATTTTTTTCCTTGTAGCCTAATTTGTGACTTAGACTTAATGTTTTAGCCACAGATTAGAGAACAACCGCCATGTGGGGGGGGGGGTTGTTCTCTAATCTGTGGTTTTAGCATTATGCGGGAATGAAAAACGGCGTTACTGTACAGAAACAGCTTACCATCAAAAAAAAAAAAAAAGCTTCTTCCGACCGACCCTAATTATAATATAATTGGTACTGCAGCTAAACATTTTTTTTTCCTTAGGCCTTATGTCTGCTACGAGAATTTACGTCTGAAACTCAATCCGCAATATAATTTCTTCATTTCTCCTGATAAGCTCAGAACAAGGTTAACTGGGATTGAAGCTGCGTACCTCGAAAACGGCAGCTACTATCTCACTTGGCTTTCGCTCAAAAGCGGCAAGTCACATGACTTGAAAGTGCACGAAGAATCACTACGTCACAGACTAGGCGTGTAAACATCGCGTGACGTTACCGTTAAAAGTAGCCCAAGAACGCCCGAGAAGCTTTCTGGCGGGAGTGAGATACTCCTCGGACCGAGCGGTAAAAAAGAAGCTTACTACCATATACGCGCCACATTTGTCATCGGGATCGTACCCTTAGACGATCAAATAAAAGGTAAACGAGTTCATATAAAACTATTTCCGGTAATGTATCGAGAAAAACGTTAAAATAAACCGGAGGGAGTTATGTGCCTTTAAACGCTTCGGCTTACATAATGCGAGACAAGCTAGAACATGAATTACGTGGACGCGGGGGGGGGGGGGGCGCGTTTATCATCAGCCCTCTATTCATCAGGCCCTGTTGGAAGACATAACGTGAACTTGACTTTCAAAAGAGTGGACAAACAAAATATTCTCAAACGCAAACTTCTTTTTTAAAATGTAATTTTAAATTGGGGAAGAGTAGGATTTACAGCCTCGTAGGCAAGGGGCGGCCAGGGGCGTTAGACAACCCATCCGAAATTCCAGAATTTGAGGTAAAAATATATATAAGGTCTCGAATCACATAAAAAAAATATTAAAGAGGTATACGCAGTGTCGTACTTACTGTGCTTCTGGGGTTGACAAAATTAACTGGCCCCACGGCCTAATGGGTTCTACCAAGAATTTATAGGGTTACCACATACTTTGAAAAAATATTACAATGCTAGAATACACCAAAACAAAACATTCTGTCTTTCAGTGCAGTCTCAATCTTTCGTGTCTGGTGGTAGGCCCGTCGTACATTCATGTAATGCGCAAAACTGAATAGTGAAATTGGTGTATTGGATTATTTGCAGTGGTGCACCCGAGAAAGGGATGGGGGAGGGGAGGGGGTGTACCCCAAGACCGTTAGTTGAAAGTACAATAAGTAAAAGAAGACAAATAAGATATTTACTGCAAAATAAAAAAAAATTAGTAAATTGGCTTTTTCATTGTTTCAAAGGCACTACAATTACTGAAAAACGGGCTTTGGGGGTCTTCACTTCCTTCCTATTAAAAAAACCCCATGGCTGAATTCTTGGAACCCATTTGAACTTCCATTTTTTTCCCTTTCCAAACAAAATTTCTGTAGCTCCAATTCTCCTTCCATCTCCCCCCCTGTCCCCAACGTTTATGAGAGAGACGCCTCAACTGCCCAATTAGTCAGGGAGCAGTTGTAGGAAATTTAGAGCTACTGTGCACAATTTGCCAACTTTTATTTTTCACTTGGGAGTTCTTGTTTACATTCCCAAGGAATAATTTTCCACATGTTGCCACCTTGATAGTACCAAGGGTAATATGGATTTCCATATTGCCCTTTATAGTATGCATTTCATATATTAGATATTAAAGAAGGTGGCCAAAATGGCGCCCAATTTTGCCATTTGGCCGATTATGCAAGAACCGTTAGTGATACACAAAAACGGTTGAGATAAAAGTTGTTTGTAATAGTGTCATTCCCATATCTCTTAATCTCTGTAATCTACAGTGTCATTCCCATACATTTTTTTTCATATCTCTTACGGTTTTCGAGAAAAATATGGATTTCGGCCATTTTTTGGCTAATTTAATGCTAACAGACGTCTCAATTTGTCAACGTACAACTATCAACTACTGGTGCATCGTTTGTCATTCAAGTGGATGGCTCCAAGTAGATTCATTCGAAAAGTGGGAGGGTCTTCTTTGCAAAAAGGGTAGTTGGAAGGCTCTATGACTGTTAGGAACCGAGCTACGCCCGTTTTATTGGGGGCTGGTATCACAGTCACCATTGGATTTTTCGCTCATTTTCAACTTTCAACTTCTATTGTGACGTGTCTAATTTAGGTAGATGACTCCAATTAGATTCATTTGAAAGGTGGGACTGTCTTCTTTGCAACAAGGGTAGTTGAAACGGTATACAACTGTTAGGAAGCGAGCTACGCCCGTTTTATTAGGGGCTGGTATAACAGTCGCTGTTGAACTTTTCGCACATTTATAACTTTCAACTGGTGCTGAGACGTTTCTAATTTAGGTAGACCGTTTCAACTACCCTTGTTGCAAAGAAGGCATCCCTACCTTTCGAATGAACCTAATTGGAGTCATCTATCTAAATTAAAAACGTTTCAGCAGCAGTTGAAAGTTGTAAATGAGCGAAAATCTCGCTGCGACTGTGATACCAGCCCCTAGTAAAACGAGCGTAGCTCGTTCCTAACAGTCATACACCCTTTCAACTACCCTTGTTGCAAAGAACACCATCCCACCTTTTGAGTGAGTCTAATTGGAGTAATCTACCTAAATTAGACACGACAAAATAAAAAATGAACGCTGAAAAGGAGCGAAAAATCCAACGGTGACTATGATACCATCCTCTACTATAACGGGCGTAGCTTGGTTCCTAACAGTTGCAGAGCCTTTCAACGACTCTTATTGGAAAGAAGACACTTGCAGCCCCACTAAGCCCAGTTCAAGGAAGTCAGCCAGAAGGATGGTTAATTCAGGGTTTATTTCCAGGACCACACGGTCTGTCCTTTAGAGATGTTGTTCTGTGGTTCAAGGATGCTCTAGTGTGGGCTGTAGCAGAGAGGCATACTTCGGGAGGAGTTGTTGCTGGTTAGGGAACCCAAAGAAGAATGCTCTAGTCGCTCCATCTTTGAGGGAACCATCTCCTAGAGTGAGTCTCAAGGGGGCTGCATGGCCTTTTATACCTAGAGCTGGAGCCAAAAGCCACCACAGGTGGTGCAAGGTATTTCCCGTGGTATATCCTGCTATCCTATGAGCCTTCACTGCTAACAGCCACCCCTAGTGGTAGATAATCAGTACCTCCCTAAACCACCGAACAGAGCGAACAAAACGCACCACTGTTAGAGACAGTTTGGCTCCAAACTTACCGTCACGCTTGCGCAGTAACGTTACGTCAGCCGTTTAGTACCTTCCGAAATTGCAATCACAGCTCAGCAAAATCAACAAGCTCAACAAAGCACTCGTTACGTCATACCTTTAACGTGACCAGGTGTGGGTAATTGAGTGGACCAGGTTACGCTAATGGAAGTAACCAGGCACGAGCAATGCAAAATTGTGAACATCTCGGGGAGGTGGTTGCGGGTGATTGCCAGTGGTGGAGCTTTTGAGCATGCGCTAGGTACCGTAAATGATTCATCGCTGACGTTGGTTGACGTAAGCAAGCCACACCAACACGGCTTTAGTAGGGAATGAGCTGAACTGTCTCCAACACGGCTTTAGTAGGGAATGAGCTAAACTGTGCGTGGTTCGTTCTGTTCGGTGCTTTAGGAAGGTACTGTATACCAGAGTTCCCTGACCACTGATCTCTAGGGACTGGACCATACATCAAAGTACATAGCATCACTGCAATACACTAATAATAGTAAAGAATACAGATAGTACATAACATGTAGCCATAGCATCAAGGTAAGGAGACCCTCTAAGGCCCTAGCAAGGAATAGGAAGAAGCTGCGGAAACTGTCATTGCACAATCCCACCTTTCGAAGGAATCTAATTGGAGCCATTAACCTGAATTAGAAACGACGCATCAGCAGTTGAAAGTTGTAAGTTGACAAATTTATACACCTGTAAGCATTAAATTAGCCAAAAAATGACCGAAAATGGACTGAAGTCCATTTTTCTCGAAAACCGTAAGAGATACGAAAAAATGTATGGGAATGACATTGTAGATTACATTATTGCAAACAACTTTTATCTCAACCGTTTTTGTGTATCACTAACGGTTCTTGCATAATTGGCCAAATGGCAAAATTGGGCGCCATTTTGGCCGCCTTCTTTAATGCCTAATACATTAAATGCGTAATGCCAAGGTGGCAACATATTGAATGTAAACAACAACTCCCAAGTGAAAAATAAAAGTTGGCAAAATGCGTGCGGTTAATTCCTCTTCACATTTAAATAACATTTAATTTATTATTTTTTTTGTTACTTTTTTTTAAAGTTATTAGTTTTTTAACAGTAATTTTTGCAGTTTTTTCGTGTATTTAAGTGGCATAAAATCAAGTTGCAGCGAAAAAAATAGGCCTAAGTGAAGCTCAATTTAATTCTCTTTCATTTGGTCCTACTCCCATCTTTGTAGCCTTGGTTGGCTTGGTTCAAAATGAGTAGAGGTACATGCACACACGTCCATTTTTTTTCAAGTACACATCGAGTAAAAGTGTTCCCTACACAAATACGTTAATTTAAATGCAGTCAAGTACAAGATGACGTGTTAAAGTTCATTAAAAAGAAAAAAACGCCCCCCCCCCCCCCCCCCCCAATTTAAAAATGATAAAAGAGAATATTTTTGCATCGGTTGTCGTATCTTTGATATACAAACGTCCAGAATCCACAAGCTTCTCTTTCCCAATCTCACTAAAAATAAACTGAAGTGGCATCGTTATCCTAGTTTGTCTTATTCGAGAAGTGTTGTCTTGTAGTGTTAACGTTCGTGGGCGTTGACATTTGCAATGAGTACGAATTAGCAACAAGGTACTCGGAAGTAGCTGTAAGGTGCACCATAACAAATATGTTCCTAAAAAAAAAATTTATTTTAATTTTGCAAAGGGGGGGGGGGGGGGGGAATGGACTATTTCCTTTTTAATGAACTTTACCACATCCTGTGACATGTACTTGACTGCGTTCATGTTAACGGATTATGTAGGGAACTTTTTTACTCAATGTGTACTTGAAAAAAAGTCCTTTTTTAAAATCATTTTTGCAAAAGTTGGGGAGGGGGATGGGCTATTTTCTTTTTAATGAACTTTAACACATCCTGTACTTGACTGCCTTTATGTTAACGCGTGTGTGTGTACCCCTACTCCTCTTGAACCAAGGCATCCAAGGCACCTACAAATAAAAGATGGTAGTAGGACTAAATGAAAGATAATTAAATTGCGCTTCACTTAGGCCTATTTTTGTCGCTACTACTTGATTTTATGCCACTCAAATATACGAAAAACCTGCAAAAATTACTGCTAAAAAACTAATAACTGTTTAAAAAAGTAAAAAAAAATAAATAAATATATTTTTTTTTAATGTGGAGAGCAATTAACCGCACGGTCAACTTTCGGACGAGTAATATTCCCGACGATCAATTTTCGTGCGAGCAATTTTCTTAGCGAGCAATTGTCCGCGAGCAATTTACCGGTAATCGGGAAAATGTGCACGCTTTTTTACAACTGCTCCCTGACTAAATCCCCACCATTACATGCCCACTTCTTCTAGCTCCTCCCCACCCTTACCTCCGAAATCGCCGCTCTCAAATAGAAACATGAAAAAACTGAAGTTTTCGCAGTAGAACTATGAGTTGTTTATGAACGATCTGACCTACCTTTGTGATCTTCAGTCATTTTGGTCTCTGCAGCGTACTCGGGATCTGTTGGCGTATTTGGGTTTAAATTGGCGTTCCTACAATTTAATCATGTTTTTAAATTTACGTTCTGAAAATCCGTCGTTTTGTTGTTTTCGGTCCTAAAACGTGACGCAATAACCATTTGTAGGATTTAGTGTGCATGCAAATACTCCGCTTACGCATATTCTGAAATCTACGCCGTACTTCACATCCAATACTCGACCCCCCCCCCCCCCCACGTGAAGCATGCATACGCGTCACTACGTATTTCCCAACTTCTCGCATGGCATCCTGGGAGTGTTACGCAGGCCAGGAAACAAGCCAGTCGCCTGGCCTATTCGTAAGGAGAATTACACCCGTTATAATTCATGAATAGGGTATACATGAAAGAACCCCAGATGAACCCTAGATGAAAGAACCCCAAAAATAACTTTCAATGGCTTTGTTGAGCTCTTTGAGCACCGGGCGATTTTTGAGCTTGAACTTGAGCTTGCTGAGTCCAAATCTGTCCGGTGCCAAGTCGAATTTTGCCTCCTAAGCCCGGAATTCAAGATGCATCCAAAAATGGCGATCAAAAACTATTTTTTTTTTGGGGGGGGGGGGGGGCTTTAGCGTCTAAACCGTTCATCCAATTGAAATAAACCGGTTACCAATTATGTTTACAATAAAATGTTCTATAAAAAAGGTTCTTTCATATTTTTCGTAAAATTAACGTTCCTGACCCAAATTCGTCAATTAAGGCTGTTTACAATAGCATTCTTGACTTTAAACAGCTGCAATATTAGTTCTAAAATTAAGATCCACCGACACAATTCGGCTAAAATGAAAGGTGAAGATGTATATTTTCCAAAAAGGGTAATTAAAACTGTTTATTTTAATTAGGAGCTAAGCTGCAGCAGTTTATCTACCTTGTAGCGCTGAGTGAGATATTTGCATTGTTTTACGACGAGTTCCATCTCTAAACTGCAGCAATAGCCGTTCTAATTAAGATAAAAAGATGTGACTAGGCTTAGCTGAAAGATGAAGATGTATATTTTCCAACAAGGATAATTATAACGATTTCTATTTATTAGAAGCTAAGCTACGCCAGCTTATGTACATTGTAGTGCACTAGTGCTGTACTTTTCGTGTTATTTTACAAGTTCTATCTTTAAACTGCTGCCGTACCAGTTCTAATTCAGATAAATATATGTGATTAGGCTTACATGAAAGATGAAGATGTGTATTTTCCAACAAGGGTAATTAAAACGATTTATATTAATCAGAAGCTAGGCTACGACAGTTTTTCTACATTGCAGCACAGTGCTTTTTGTGTCTAATTATCTCAAGTTCCATCTTTAAACTGCTATAATAGCCGTTCTAATTAAAATAAATGGATGTAATTAGGGTTAAACGAAATATAAAGATGTATATTTTCAAACAATGGTAATTATAACGACTTATTTTTAATTAAGAGATAAGCTACAGCAAATTGTCTACGCTGTAGCGCTGTGATTATTACGTAGTTTTCGACTGTTGCGTCTTTAAACTGCTGCAGTAACCATTCTAATTCAAATAAATGGATGTGATTAGGCTTAGATGAAAGATGAAGATGTATATTTACCAACACGGGTAACTAAAACGATTTATTGTCATTAGGATCTAAGCTACGACAGTTTATCTACATTGTAGCAGTGCTGTTTGCATCGTTTTACAAATTCCATCTTTCAACCGCTGCAAAAACCATTCTAATTGGAATAAATGGATGTGATTAGTCCTACATGAATGATAAACTACCGTAGCTTAGCTTCTCATCAAAATAAATTGTTTTATTATCCTTGTTGGAAAATATACATCTTCATCTTTCATCTAAGACTAATTACATCTATTTATGTTAAGGATAGAACTTGTGGTGAACAGAGGCAAAAAGCACAGCACCGCAATGCAGATAAACTGACTTAGCTTAGCTCCTAACTAATATAAGTAATTATAGTTACCCTTGTTAGAAAATACACATCTTTATATTTCAGCTAAGCTTAATCACATCCATTTATCAAAATTAGAATTGTCGTAAAATGACGCAAAAATCACAGCGCTACAACTAAGACAAACTGCCGTAGCTTAGCTCCTAATTAAATTATATAGTTTTAAGTAACTTTGTTGGAAAATATTATCTTCATCTTTCATCAAAGTCTAATCACATTCATTTATATTAATTAGAAAGGCTATGCAGCATTTTAAAGATGGAACTTGCTGTAAAATGACGCAAAAAGCGTAACACTACAATGTAGAAAATCTTTCGTAGCTTAGTTTTTAATTAATATATATCGTCTTAATTACCCTTGTTGGAAAATGATTATCTTCATCTTCATTTAAATTTAATCACATTCATTTATCTTAATTATAACGGGTGTTGCAACAGTTTAAAGATGGAACTTGTGGAAAATTTATGCAAAAGGCACATTGTGCAGTGTGTGCAATGTACATAAACTGGCGTAGTTTAGCTTCTCATTAATATAAATCGTTGTAATTACCCATGTTGGAAAATATACATCTTCATCTTTCATCTAAGCCTAATCACATACATTTAAAGGAAAGAAGAAAACAAGCCAAACAGCGAAAATCATACGCATTCATTATCGTAATTAGAACGGCTACTGCAGTAGTTTAAATACGTAACTCGCAGTAAAATGGCACAAAAAGCACAGCGCTACAACGTAGAAAAACTGCTGTAGCTTAGCTTCTAATTAGTATAAATAGTTTTAATTGCCCTTGTTGGAAAAATACATCTTCACCTTTCAGTTAAGCCCGAGTATGTCAGTTAATCTCAATTAGAACTAACATTGCAGCTGTTTAAAGTCAGGAATTATAATATACATATCCTCTGTTGTACACATATAGTAGCCTATAGCATACATAAATGGCCTAATTGTACTTAATTGACGAATCTGGGTCAGAAGGGTTAATTTTACGAAAAATATGAACAGAACCTTTTTAAAGGAAATTTTATTCTAAACATAATTGGTGACTGATTTATTTTCAATCCGATGAGCGGTTTAGGCACTAGTAGCAAAAAACTTTTTTTTGGTCACCATTTTTGGACGCCATCTTCAATTTCGGGCTTACGAGGCGAAATTCGACTTGGCACCGAGCAGATTCGGATTTAGCATATGGAAGTTAGTGTAAAACCGCGCGGTACCCAAACGTCTCAACATTTGCCATTGAACTCATTTTAGAGATCCTTTTTCTGGAAAAGTCTTCCTGTCTAAGATGTAGACAGTCTTCCTGTCCATACTTGATGTAGACAGCTGTTTTTATTGTTGTTGGGTAAACGGCAGCCCCCTTTCGTTCAGACCTAATTATATCGTTTTTAATTAATTACACTAGGGCCCCCACCCTTACATGTTGAAATGCAGAAGCGGAGCGTGAAATCATTTGTGGGAAGGGAAGGGCAGTTTTCCCGAGGTGGGCAGTTGCTCCTACACATTGTTGATCCTCCCTGCTGTCCCTTCCTACCTTACCTTTTTTATTCCCCCTCCACTCCTACCCTCTATCCTGCCCCTTCTTCTCCCTCCGTTTTCATTTTTGTACTGTCCTGGACAATTTTTTTTTCCGGACCGTTTCATTTTTATTCTTATCTACGAAACGGTTTTTCGTTGATCGATAATGCGGTTGCATGGTTCTTGTGAACCTGAATTATTAATCCTCAAAACTGTTGCATTCTTTGTTTGTTTGTACTCCTCAGTTTGTACTGGGTTAGCATATAAAATTTCATCAAATTCGGTTTAGTCGTTATGCTGCGACATAAGAAGCCCCCAATGAATCACTGAATAAGAAGCTACGTTCTAATAAGTCATAGGGATGCTTTAAAGTTGAAAAAAAATTACTATAAATTATTCCCACAACTATTCACAGCACGTTATCGAAAAAAACAGCTAAAAAACTGTCCCTATTTGACGTAGACAAATTTTCTTTACCTGATAAAATAAAAATAAAAAAACATTCCCACCTTTCATTCAAGCCTAATTGTATCCATTTAGCACTGATAGGTCACAGGAGTGCTTTAAAGTCGGGAATTATTCTAAATCACACCCACATTTTTAAGGGAAAAATAGTTGTTGGACGATCCCTATTAACGTAGATAACTGTTCTTAGTCTCGTTGGATAACAAAAAAAACTGCCCCAACGTTCAGACAAACCAAAATATATCTATGTAAGCAAGAATCTTGATGTAAGTCAATGAGACAGGTCACCCAAATGCTTTAAAGTTTTAAATTATACGAAAAAGTAATATTCAATACTAAGTCGATATTCAGTAAACTAATAATTTTTTACAATGTTAACAAAGTTACTGATGATCAGTATACCATATCCACCCAAAACCACCTAAAAGAAGCCGCCAAGTTACCAAAAAGGGTCGGCCTTCGAAGGTAGTATTGTATTTATTTACTCTTGTTGAGCTGTCGGCTTTCCGTCCTCTTTAATTCGGAGGTAGTGATATCATTCTACCAGGGAATGGCCGTCAAGGTTAATCCAATTAGCCAAGTTAATCGTACCAACTAATAGGTCTAAAGTTAAATGAAAACTAGAACATTGCTACTAACAGGTAGCAATCTTCAAGTTTTCAGTTAACGTCCAAAGTATTATTCGGTACTATTAATCTTGCGGCCTTTCCCTGGTTGAATGATGTCACTGTATTCGAAGGTCGACCCTTTTTGGAAACTGGGCTGCTTCTTTTATACTAGTTTTGGTTTTGGGTGGATATCTCATCTTTCATAGGTTGTGAACTTACAAAAGGTCACACCGTCTTACCTTCATCTACCTATTTTTGAGGAATTTTGTCAGTAAATTTTCACGTTCACATTTGTCACTGCCCATTGAGTCATTACATCAGCAAAACTGGCGTGGTTTGGTTTATTGCATGTCCATGTTTCACATGCTTAAGTTTCTTCAATCCCATTTTTGCACACACTGGCTAACAAACGCTGATTGTCGTTCGCTTTGCTCACTCAATCAGCCATTCCACTGAAATAATTAGCAGTCACAGCAGCCAAACTGCGAATTTTTTTGTTGGCTTTCTTCGTTCACGTTTTGTCATACAGAAATCCTTGAAGATCATTGTTACCAGGGGTAGCATAAATATAAGAGGGGGTATACAACTTATTTATT
>JAHWFP010204678.1:25759-38597 GCA_023313725.1 Lithobius niger | reverse complement strand
TTCTGAGGGGTGCTAACTAGAAAAGTTGGACTTAGAAAATGTTGGGTGTTCAGTTTTTTGTGGGCCACCCTGTATACACACCTTGGTATCGATATATTAGTTGTTTTTTTCCTATTTTTATCGCATGTGCTTTTGGCTCCAGTGTCTTTTATGAACAGTACTGCACAATACCATTTCTGGATTCCCAAGACTCTTCAGTCTTACGTCTAACCTTGAGACATTATATTTTACTTTTGAGTTTAGCATTGAGAAGCACATGGACGTGTTTGCAGAGTCGGGTGAGTGAAAACAATTTTTAACGGACGTATGATTCAAATATGGAAGGACAATTTCAATAGGCTATCTCAAGTCTAGACTTGTGGAAAATTTATAGCTTTTCCTCACATTAATCTATGATGAAACGTAGCAATACAGTAAACTGACGTACTTGTTTGCAAAATCTGTATGTTGTTTTATGACCTCCCATGTGCTTTGGCCGTCACACAAAATGTTCTGTTTGTTTTGAGGAATAGGATTGTGGTAGTACTCTTCTCCGTCATCACAAAAGGTGAACACCTGAAATTTAAAAAAATACAGCCTAGTTAGCCTTGCTCGTAACTACATCATGTCATGTTTCAGATCTGCGGAAAACGCAGAATGGTTGATCGTGCAACATTCACTACGTATGTTTATATAACCACAAGAAGGTGCTTCAGAGGGATGCCGGTTGGTTCTTCTAAGGGTGCGTTTATGCAACGAGACCTTCACACTCGCCGAACGCTACTTGCTAGTCAACCGTTATTTTTTTACGATTAGTTTCCCGTTTCTACTAAATGAATGCGGTAATAGGTAATAAATAAAAAACAAGGATAAAGAACACGGTACATCAGTAATTGTAAACATTGGTAGAACATTGTTGTCATTTCACGCTATTTCCATAATGTGCTATATTCTCGCGTCAAAGAACAGCTTCTAGCATTGATCAGACGACGGGAGAATAAATAGCTGCTCGCAGCGGGAATTAAATATCGAACACGGCATCCGTTTCGGGGTTATCGGATCGAAAACAAACCATCGAATGCCGGCATTCAGAAATCGGTCCCTCGTCTTCTGCTGCAGTAAAATTATTTTCTTGTTGTCATAAATCGACGCTATCGTGTTGCACGCATCGTACCTCATGTCACGAGACACAAGAAGAAGATCTGCGTCTGCATTATTGCCATGGTTACTACGTACAGACAACACGAAGCTGCATTCTACGGTAAAGGTGAGAAGCAGCCAGCAGATTTAGTATTAACGAAGCCAGTGCTAGTGCCAGAGCTTGTACGTATTTATGTACCTACACTTGATTAAAGCTAATATTATTATTATTAGCTCTAAAATAGAACAAAACATTTTGGATGATTATAACTTTTTGGATTAATGGGAATAATGTAATAAAATAAAAACCATCAAGTGTAATTAAATATAATTAATATCTTATCCATTAGTAGGTTATTATAAATAAAACGTAATAAGATTGATATAGCATACAACATCACTACTTTATGGTATTAGGTTGTTGTTTATTACGTGTGTGTTGTTGGTGTTTTGCTGCTCACACAAGTTTCGTGTAAACTTCGAGCTATTTATGCAAATAAAGTTTATTATTATTATTAATGTACTCATTATTCAATGAGTTATATAGTTGTACAGAAATTTTGAAACTTGGTTGTGCCAAACTGGAGATCCAGACAGCCTGAATCCAATACGTCTTGTTGTTGTTGTTCTGGAGTTTCCACCATTCTTTGGATATCCTTCTCTGCAGAACAAACTACACCACCCTGACTAATGGGAACAGTTCAAATTTAGAACAAATGGAATAGTTGATTTAAAGTGGCGAATGTGCCTCGTCAACTGTCAGTCACTCCTAAACCAAAGCGAACCAAAAGGAAAAAATTAATTATTCTTAATAACGATTTGTTATTGTGTTTGCCTTATGCTAGGCTGAGTAGATGTTGGTATAAGCAACGTGGTCGTAAAATAATCATGCGTTTTCACAAACGTTGTATAATACTAAATAAATTCCTCAACCGTATTGAAAAAATTACATAATGTAAAAAAGTATAAATGTGGAAATAAAAAATGTGAAAATATTAAATGTGACATGTGGAAATAGGAAATGTGAAAAAAATGTGTGAAAAGTAGGGTGGTGATGTACCGTAAAATGCTTCAGCTTTCGTGTTTCCACTAACAGTTCTTCCCAAGAACCCTAACTGGGTTTGTTCAGAACTCCCAAAAAATTTCCGGGCTGCACCACTGCAAATAATCTGTTTCCATCAAAATTTAAGGTAGATTAAGGTGTACCCAAGTTCAGCATACATTATCTTTCGCCTGAGGATTTTTCGTAGCCTACTTACATTTGGCAAAAAGTGATAAGAGGCTAGTGATGACTTAATTTTATCATTTTCATCTAAGTTTGGTATGAAAAGGCATTCGTCGTTCGGCATCCCTGTATCTGGACTAAACTTGCATTTTTCATCTTTGACAACATTCCTGTAAAAAAAAAATAAAAAATTAAATAAATTCTTTGCATGAATCACGTTAGTTATACATTGTAATACCTTCACTGCGAGGTAAGGAGCTTGGCTTAACCAGTTTTAAATCAACTCACAGAAACCTGGTTCTACATAAAGCAAATCTAACTTTAATGTGACTGTTACAACACCTTGGCAATACATCCTTGAGCAGACACAAAACAAAGAAGTTTTCACATATTTCAGTCACATGATTCACATCTTGGAAAAATAGTAAGGAACAGGTCCTCTTACAACAGACTCGTTGTTTCATACAATCCGAATTCATAAGATTGGACATACAGTAGTCAAACAATCAGCCACTGTATCTGAATTTATGTACGTTTTAAGATTGGACATACTGTAACGGCGGACGCTACGACGGCTGATAACGCCCCCGACATCTTTGGTTGACTTGGCGTCTCAGTACTATCGATTCCGGTGTTTGTTTATGACCTTTTCATTAACAAGCGCAAAATAGGCTCTTGTCCCAGCATGGGGAGGGAAGAGTCGATGTCCTAACTATCTTAATTACGTTTCAATCAATAAACTAACTGGTATTTGTGCTGCCACCATTGGTGGATTTATTTAATAGCTAAGGGTGAGTTGGAAACGAGTATTATTTATACCATTTTGCAAGTCACGCTATTAAATCATTAGTAGTCTTATGGAGTTTAAAAACCCTTGGTTTTTAATTTAAATAACAAACAAATATAAAGCAAGTTACATATATGTAATCCACATATATGTGAGGTTAAGTACCAAAGGTAGACCCTCCTATTAACACAACTAAGATAGTGTTTGGTGGCTTTTTGCCTATACAGAACAAGGTGAAAAGCATTTAAAAATGTACAGAGTTTGGAAGTTACGACGACCGCAAGTGCGAGCGCTACGGCCCAGATTGAGTACTTTTTCAAACGACTATTGCAGGCGAATCAGAAGGAATGTTTGCATTCTGTTTCCGGGGGAATAAAGCTGAAGTTTGTGGCTATTAAATGGTGAAAAGTTCAGTCGGATTGGTTCATAACTTCCGGTTCCGGAGGTATGCGTCTTCAAAGATCGAGGTCTTTTAGGTTGGGGCAGGGGGGGGGGGGGAGCAAGAAGGGGACTTCGAGCGCCGAGAAAAGATAATGTTCGTTGTTGGAAACGAAGGTTTCCCCGAAGTTTTTAATCCTTGGAGTTCGGGTGTCCTCTCCAATCCAGGTAATTCGGTAATCCGACTTTACAATACACTAGTGAAACAATCAGCCATTGTAATAGTCCTGGACATCAGGCCCAACTACGACGAACGAAGTATGTAGTTATGGCCAGGACATTTGGTTTGTGGGCTAATGGAGCCATGGAAATATAAGAGGGTTGTGGTTGGAATTTGAAACTAGCACTTCTGCCACAGGATATATCGCCGCAGGATATATCGCTACTGCATTATTAAATCAAGAGGCAACCAGGAAACAGTAAGGGACATCCCTCTCACAAAAGAGTCACTGCTTTTACAAGAATCAGATGTTATCTTTCGTTTAGCGTGCGTTTTAAGAGTGGACATACAAAAGCTCAACGATCAGCCACTGTAACATTCCTGGGCATCAGGATGACACGAAGTGGATTTGAAAAGCACGTTAGATGTAGTGACTAGACACGTCATGGGAAAAGAGGTGGCTGGGGGTTTGATTGGAATTTGAAACTAGCACCTGCCATAGGATATATCGCCCATTATTTTACTAAGCATAGAGATAACCAGGAAACAGTCAAGGACATTCCTCTCCCAAAAGAGTCACTGCTTTACAAAAATCAGATGTTATCTTTCGTATTAGCGCGCGTTTTAAGAGTGGACATACAAAAGCTCAACGATCAGCCATTGTAACATTCCTGGGCATCAGGATGACACGAAGTGGATTTGAAAAGCACGTTAGATGTGGTGGCTAGTCACGTCATGGGAAAAGAGGTGGCTGGGGGTTTGATTGGAATTTGAAACTAGCACCTGCCATAGGATATATCGTCTATTATGTTACTAAGCCAAGAGATAACCAGGAAACAGTCAGGGACATTCCTCTCCCAAAAGAGTCACTGCTTCACACGAATCAGATGTCACAGTACAGATTAGCGCACGTTTTAGGAGTGGACATGCAAAAGCTCAACGATTAGCACTATAATATTCCTGGGCATTAGGATGACACGAAGTAGCTTTGAACAGCACATTAGATGTACTGACAAGTGACGTCATGAGAACAGAGGGTGGGGTGTGTGGTTAGAATTTCAACACCTGGCACAGGATTCAACGCAATTATGGAGGATGTATTCATAAATGTTGGTAGTTATGGAGGGCACGGAAACAAGCAACTATTCTCCCCAAATGCGCCGCTCATGTCTAAAATGATGGATTTGAGTTTGCACCATTGCACATCAGCGACAATGCTATGAACGTGTGCCAAGTTATGTTCTGATATCTTTAGGAGTCTTTGATATTTCCAGAATAAAGGATTAGTAAACCTTAACATGCTGTACCTCGATAACGGTTGGTTTACGGATATGGGTTTATTAGCAATAGTTTCTTGTTTCCGTGCCCTCTAGAACCACTCAACGTTCGCCAGTATATTTATGAGACATCCAGTAAAATTAAGAGATAAACGATTTTGAAACATGTTTTGCATCTGCTTGTTACTAAATAAGGTAGTGACGTCAAATCACAACCAGGCTGGCGCGTATGCGTCAAATTAAATATTTACTTAATTGTACATAATCGTTTATGGGTTGTTGTTGCTTCGAAAATAGAACACTGAGTTAAGGGTGCTCAATTTGTTCAAAATAAACCGACACTTTCATCATGGCGGCCTTTCTCTCAGGAGAGAATATGCAAACAGTCCTAGCGTGGAACTAGGAGAGTACCACATAGGAGACAGATAACATGGACGGGATTGTTACTTGTAAATTCTAGTCATTCTCTCGTTCACGGTTAGGCGAAGTGGCTACAGTCAAGTTCAGGGGTCGTAACGGGTTTGGGGAGAAGAAGGGAGGGAAAAAAGAAAAACAAGGAATTTTTTGGTAGAAAGTTAAAAAGTAAGGAAGTTTAAACTAAATTCACAATTAAAAAAAAAATAAAACTAGAAGTAAACATTAGGCTACAACAATTTTTAGCATACTGTGACAATTTCTCCGCAATTTGCTACTACTTGAACTAAAAATTTGAGTTAATGAACCAAATTTTCACTAAAATTTGCATTGAGGCATACTTTGCCGATAATGAATTTTTAAATGATTAAGAAAAAAAAAAATTAAGAAACTGCTGGTTAGCGCGCAGTGAAAAAACTTTTTTTCGAAATTTCCATTAGCCTCGGTGTGCAAAAGGTGCCTTTTAGCATCACAACCAGACACAAAAACTTCATCACTCTGAGGTGATGTCTTGAAGAGTGCCCCAAGAGGCTTCAAGTTTACATTGTTTAACATAGGCAAAATAGCTAGAAAATGGAAAAAAATTAATTGACAGGTTTAACATTTAATTTAAATATTATCTCTTTTCAAGCTCTCAAGAACCATCTATAAACACGTCATAATTACAAGGAAGTTTATTTTTGTAAAAACATGTGGTTATAGATTGACATCAAAAATGGCCAAAAATGACATTTTAGCCTATTTTGGCCCATAACTACACAACGCACATTATCGAGCAAGAAACAAAATTCTTGAAATTATGGTTACCTTACATTTATTTCCTCTGTGAGCATCAAACGAGATAATGTTAAAATCAGAGTTTAAACTAGTCGAATAATATTTCTTTCATTTTTTAGCTATTTCGCCAATGTTAAACAATGCTAAACTTCAAGGCATGATCACCTCACAGTAATGGAATTTTTGTGTGTGATAGTGACACTTAAAGGCCACTTTTACACACCCAGGCTATTAACTATTTCGAAAAAAGTTTTTTTTTTACTGTATCCTACCTTTACTGGTCCTACCTTTATTTTTTTTAGCATCTGGTAATGATCAAGGTAAGATCACTTAAAAAAAAAGTTGGAAACCACAGGTCCAAAAATAGGAAAAAATAGGAGAATAAGGAATGTTTAAAAAAAATAAAATAAAGAATAAGGAAAAAAGTAGAAACTCTACGAGCCGTGCAATTTTTTTTGCGTACCTCCAGTTAAAAAATGTTACGTTCCACAATCGTTGAGGAACGAAAATGTGTGCAGAAGCAAGTCACGACAAACGAATTGAACTTAAACGTTAGAAAGTTGCACCTTGGGCAACATAGGGTCTATTGTGTCCGCGGCCTATCTTGAGTTCGCCCCAGAACGACACAGATAATCAATTGTATGTTTTTGGTAGCAGAGTGCCTTGTCGATATCCAAGATGGTTACAAAAACAATGGCGCCCGTCGATTAATGCCGCCCCCTCCAGGAAAACATAGCCACTCATAAAATACCTGCAGTACTTAAGATAAACCGCGTACACAATAACTCTTCGTTAGAGTTAGGCCCCATGTTGCCCAAGGTTCAACCTTCTAACATTTTTTCATCCTCCTTCCCTCAATGCTCCCTCACCCTCCTGCTGCTTAGAAATGTCAAATCCCATGAAATAGGTATAACAGTGGAAAGTGGGCCAATGGTGTGGTCTTACTGCAGAATCATACCTTTTCCAATTTTTTGGGTACCTATTACATCACTAGAAACGTTCAGTGTGTTTATTTACTTATTTATATGGGTACCCTTCTAGTACTTATCGGATCTAAGGCAGAGAAAAAGATGTTTGTAGCGCCAAATGAAAGATAATTAAATTACGCTTTGAATAGCCCTATTTTTCTTACTGTAACTTTCTTTTTTTTTATAATATTTGTATAATACTGCCCTATAAACTGTTTCATGACGTCAGAGTTTTATAACAGTAATCACACTACTATTCAGGCAAACTAATCAGAAAGAAACTTTGTTGCAAAAATAACCTAAAACGACGCCATATTTTCCAACATACATTCGCAAAACGTAAACCCGTAGGCTTTAAAATGCTGTCAGACTTTCTCGTTTCTGAAGCACGGAGGTGCGCTGATTGAGCGAGCAAAGTGAGCGATTTTCCTTTCAACGAAAAACGAAACCCCTTTTTAATGTGTACAAACTACAGCTATTCTATGAAATGTGAAGAACGAATTGTGAAAATATCTGCAGTTAGCCTGCCTTTTAATGATAAGTACGTGAATCGTAAAAAACCATACGAAGCATGAATCAACGCCAAGAGAGCGAGCGAGGCGAACTATATAGCTAATACCCCTTGAAGCATTGAAAATCACTTACTTCCATTCTCCCTTTACACGTCCGTTGGTACATGAGTTGGGTAGTAATTCATCGTCGTCGTAGTAACCCATCGGGATGGCGGGATTACCAATTTCCCCAAATTCATCAAAAATTCCATATCGCAGATGTGCCCATTCATGCACCAGCGTTTTACCTGTGAAATAAAAATAAGGGGTGAATAATTATTACAAAAAGTAATGGACGATACACACGTACTAGCAACAACAGCCTGATTTTTTAACAAACTGAGTACAAATAGGAAATAGGAAAAACTTTAAAACTTAAACTTAAACGTAACGCCTAACTTCAAACTTAATATCAAGAATTCATAGGGTTTGGGAGAAGAATTGTCACTCTAAAAAGTCCCTATTGAAACACGTTAGATTTGTCCCCATTAGTTCAGTCCGAGTTTTCAGAGGGCGCCACGTGTTCTATCTGGTAATTTTTGCTCATTTTTTAGCTCAAATCTAAAGTAAACTAAATTACCACTAACCTAGGCTAAATAATAATTAAATATAAGCTAGTTTCGTTTAGTTTAGTTTAATTTTAGGCTAAAAACTAAGTAGAAATTCCCACATAAAACACGTGGCGCCCTCTATAAACAAAGACTGAACTAATGTGAATGTATCTAAGACGTTTCATTCTGGGTCTCAGTCACAAATTCTCCTAAGATGTGTATCTTTGTGTCATTCATGTTCTGTAATTATGACGACAGAACATTAAGTTAGCAATATTTATAGAAACTGTGTTGTTCCATTAAATCTTTTTTGACCGACTCTACGCAAACATACACTGCAACGAAAGTGTCCGTCTGTGTCTGATAGGAGACGCAGACGTATGGGAGTGAAGAGGCGATACACTTCCAGTGCACGCTCTGGCTCCGAACAAAAGCAAACTTTCCTAATCCCCCGTGACACTTCTTCCATCCACTCCCTACGTCTTCCATCCATTCCATCATCTTCCACCACAGTTCAGTGTCTACTTCCTTAATCCCTTCTTTCCATTCCCTCCTCTTCTCAAGGCCCCTACCTGCATCGGACATACTTCACTGCTAACCGTCGGACCACCCAAGGTTCCGGACCTCGTCGTTTCTGCGCCATCTCTACGGTCCCCTCTCCCTCCGCTCAACTTCTAAATTCGTCATCGTTTCCCTACCCTCTCGGCGGGGCGAGGGATAATCGTCTTACTGGAAAATCGCATAATTGGAAGTTCCGTTTAAAATGATTTTCCATTATACGATATTCTGTTTAGATGATTTTCCAGATTTGTTTTATTTATGCAGATATTAGATAATTATCCCATTAGACGATTTTCCAGTTACACGTTCGTCCGACGCCCCCTTTCGGCCACCACAATCCTCCCTGACCACTTCCTTAGCAGTGAAGCTACCAAACGCTAGAATTCGTTCGCTTCACTCACTCAATCAGCGCGACACTTTTTTTCGAGCGAATTGCTGTTGCATCATGTGATTTCGTTCCGTGCATCGGAGTTTCTTTCGCACCATTTTCCCGGTTCCCTCATCCTCATATCACATTCCAACTTCATCATCTGTTTGCTTCATTGACTTCATCAGCGCATCATAACATGGCTTACAGAGGAGTAACTAAATACCCACTGGTTATAACATGGAACAGTTCTTTGGTTATTATTCGTTTCATCTCCAAGTAAATGTCGCGTGATGTGATCTCTTTCGTTGCGTTGGAGTTTCATCATACGGAGCTTCACTCGCTTTGCTCCAATAAAGGGCAAATAAAGCAAATAAATTTTAAATAAAGCATAGTTATAGTAAATGAAGGGTAATTAAAGTAAATAAAGGGTAAAACGGAATAAATGAATAAATCAAGATGACTATACAAGCCAAATGTAAATGAAATAAACAGTAAATAAAGGGTAAGGTTAAAGGGCACAGTACAGAAGGGTATAGGAGGGCGTAGAAAGGTAACCAAGTGTAAATAATAGTACACAAGGGTAATCAAGAGTAAATAAATGTACAGAAAGCACAGTCGAATACGTATGGGTACATAAGGAACAGAAGGGTACGTAAGGGTAGAGATGGGCAAACAGGGGCTTTCGCGGTTGTCAGGGGATACCAAAACGTATTTAAGCAAGGGGGCCAGCATGAAAAATCAGAAAGCCTTCGGGCCAGCCACCTGGCTGGTCCTCCCTGACCCCCTGCTAGGTATCCTAGTCAGGGGGATTTTTGGCTGTTAGGCCTCTAGTAGACCCAATTTTGGTTAGGCTATTTGCCCCCATCCTAAACTAAGCCTTTTTATTAAGCCTCTTAACCCTAACTTAACCCCAAAGTTCCCCAGCTTCCCTTAGAAGAATTTGTTAAAACTAATTAGTTAGCTCTCCCACAGTTTGTTATCTTTCGGCAGGGGCACATAAGGGTACAGTAGGGTAAATAATGCTACATAAAGGTACATAAGAGTGCCCAAGAAGAAATAAGGATGAATAAGGATATATAAGTCCAAATAAGGATTCACAAAGGTTAAAAAGGATAAATGAGGGTAATTCAGGGTCCATAAGAGTAAATAAGGGTACATAAGGGTAAATAATGTTCCAAAGGGGAAATAAGGGTACATGATTGCAAATAAGGGTACAGAAGGTAAATAAGGGTCCATAGAAGAAATAAGAGTACATGAGGGTAAATAATGCGAATGCAGGGTATATCACCGGGTCTGCTAAAAGACATTGACAGAATCGAGTCGGTGCAGAGAAGATTCACCAAGTCAATCCCCGGTATGAGAAATCTGACGTATACCCAGCAGCTGAAACGTTTAAACCTTGACTCCTAGGAACTTCGACGCTTGAAGGCCGATCTTATCCTCGCTTACAAAATTCTGCACGGGTTAACGCCACCTGAGCTATCGATACTTGAAATGAGCTCTAGTACAAAAACTAGGGGGTCACAGCAAAAAATTGATCACTCCACTTCACAAATTAAATTGTAGGCATCACTTCTTTAGCGTCCGGGTGGTTCCGGTCTGGAACTTATTCCGGAAGTCACTGTCAATGCCCCTTCGGTCAACTCCTTCGGGAAATTTTTAGTGAGAGACAAACTGGGTCCATTCCTGCTTCGGCTGGAATTCTGTTGGTTATAACTCGGCTGGTTATAAGTGGCCTTCCAGCCCTCACCTGTCCGGTCGTGCTTTATTTGCACGACAAATGTTTTATTATTATTATTATAAACGTACATAAATGTGAATATGGATATGCAATGGAACATAAGATTAAACACAGATATGTAAGGATACATAGGAGTTAATAAAAGTATCAAGGGCACCTAAGGGTAGGATTAGCGTGGCTAAATATGGGTACATACATGAGTGTAAGAAAGGGTAGAATGGGTTACTAAGGGTAGAACAAAACGTTGTTTAATGGTACATTGGAATCAAATTTCCCCAGTCTACTTTTTTGTCTACTAAATTTAATATAAACTTGTGCGTGAATGGCCGAGCCTGCGTTATCATCATTGTTAATAATAATGATACCGATTTGCTATACGGGGTAAAACAACGAGCCTAAAAAAAATGGCGCCCCCTTCCCCTCCCTGGTGTCAACACGAGTAAAAATTAGCACTGCGGCCACGCACAAAAAATTGTTTGGTTTACGGGCGAGGTTGGGAATTGAAGCACCAGGCAACCAGGCATTTTATTTTTTTTATTTTATTTAACTGACCAACTTTTTTTGTCATGTACCTAGCTCAAAGCTGAAAGAGTATAGTCATCCTAGACAAACACAATATCCTGCCAATATGTTATTTATCATGCAACATTCCATTTTTTTTTTAGTTTTTGTTAAATACCTTCTTAGTGGTTTGAGCTAGAGGCTTGATGTTTATTTACACCATTCAAAAGCTCATTTCGAGCCGAATAAAATGGTGTACTGGAATATCAAATCGGTCAAAATTTGGCGAAAATGTGGCTTTTAGTTGGTGGAAAAATTTGACCCGCAATAATTTAAGGTACCCGCACGTGCCTGTAAACCAAATACTTAAATTTCCATGGCCTAAAAAGTGTTTTTTTTTAACATTTGTGATTATTTTCTGCTTTCTTCACACCATTACTGTTTTCACTGTTGTATATTATGGCCAATGGCTTTGGGTTGATCATTTAGTGCTCAGGGTCACTAGCCTTCTAGATAGGGCTTCCCTACCACGGCTACGTACTGCTGCTCTCGTTTCCCGAAATAAAAGTACTAATTCATGCTCGGCCAAATCAACAGGGCTTAGTTTAAACATGTATTACAACGGGTCAATACTTAGAATTTGAAGACGAAATTGCTCGGCTGATCACGTAAGATCTTACAATTTTCCGATCTTAGATTATAAAAATAAATACTGTAACACTAGCAACTGTAGTAATGAGAGAAGTATACCGCCATCTTGTTCTAGCCGCTAACACAAAGCAGCGCTATGAGTGTATGGTACATTCCACAAATCAGAAAACGGGAAATCACAACCGGCGACAAAGCCACTGCTCAAAAAATAGTCTAAGTTTTAAGTATCACTACAAGGCAGAATTCCATTGATGTCTACACTAAAATTGCAGAAGGTATATTCAGGACTTAAAAAAAAAAGAATTGAACGTAAAGTTTTACGCATTTTAAAATACGTGCTAACGGTCTAATTTTGGTTGAACCAATGAAAACTCACGATTCCTGTAGTGAACATAATGGTGAATTAAACATTGATTCCGACTCCGTACATTTTTTTTTCGAAATCGACACCGCGTCGCATGTTGTCGCAAAACTACTAGGGTGTTCACTGAACGAGACAATTGCTTTGTAGAGTGGTACAGAGTTGGCTCAGATGGTAGGAACGTCTGCGTTTTGGTGCAGAGTTCATTGGTTTCAGCCCCGGGCAAGTCATGCAAAACTACTACGGTGTTCACTGAACGAGACAAATGCTTGGTAGAGTGATAGAGAGTTGGCTCAGACGGTAGGAACGTCTGAGTTGTGGTGCGGAGTTCATTGTTTACAGCCCCGGGCAAGTCATGCAAAACTACTAGAGTGTTCACTGAACGA
>JAHWFP010204678.1:0-25749 GCA_023313725.1 Lithobius niger | reverse complement strand
TCACTGAACGAGACAATTGCTTGGTAGAGTGATACAGAGTTGGCTCAGATGGTAGGAACGTCTGAGTTGTGGTGCAGAGTTAATTGGTTTCAGCCCCGGGCAAGTCATCTGACTGAATATAAGACCATTAAAAGCTTGGCTTACCGAATCTTAGATATTTTTAGTATTTGATATTCGCTGTTGTACTATTATGCTTCATTTATTTGTTCGCCAATGGTTGAAAATGAATACACAAACAAGATATACTATCTCCAAAATGAATTCGGTAATGTTGGAAAATGGTGTTCCGAAAATGAGGTCTTTATTAATACCTGTAAAACACAATTTATGCATGTACGTTCGTTCACCTTAGAAAAAAGTCAACGAAAACAAAAATATTTATGTTCATAAAATTCAGTGTACCACTTGTATTTGTGTACCACTTAGAATTGCGTGCTAAAATGTGATAAAACTGAAGTAGCTGAAGAGGAATACTTGGAAATAAATATTAATGAAAAATGGAGTAATAAAAGTAGATTAACAGTAACGTGATGAAAGCACGTAAAATTTGTGATGAGTTTTTTCATGAGATAAAATACATGCTGGATAATAAAATCAAACTAAATTTATATTACACACGGATTGAGAGTATTTTGAGATATGGTGTTGAGGTGTGTGGCCACGCAAAGGAAACTCAACTTCAAAACGTTCAAAATTAGATTATAAAAATATTATTTAAAAATAATCCAAAGTATAATACAGAAAATACTTTTCATAAACAAAAGATGCTGAAAGTTAAACATCTTAGAGACTTTATAACCATTTATGAAAATTACTTTAAAACTGATTTTAAGAACGTGGCAGATAGAAGCGCAGCATTTTTACGAAAATCCACTGACAAATCACCCTCCCTCAGGTAATTAATGATTACGGTAAGCAGTACAGGTCACATGTAATCTCAACTTTACTTAATACGTTGCCCATTGACCAACCAAAACTTGGTAGTATGAATAAAATTAGGAAGGAAATAAAAAAAAAATTTTTTTAACAATTGAAAGCATATGAAGTTAAGGCCGGTCATTGGGTTAATTTCCATGTTGCATTACAATGCTTATAATGTTTTTGGAAAAAATTTGATGAAGTTGCTCTCATTATTCCACAACAAAGTAAGCATTTCCTTTATGCAAAGGAATCTACGTTAATTGTTCAAAAAAATTAATTAGAGTTGTTTTTTTACCTGGATCTCCGAAGTATTTCGTGGACGTAGTATTTAAATTTTTCAGATAATTAGGGGTGAGATGTATGAAGAGTCCCGGGGAGCCACACCCTAGTGGCTGGAGAGTGTAGGGACCATCTCCGTATTCCGGATTTGGTTCGTCAATTCGGATGTCAGCTGCTCCAAATACCTCCAATCCAGCTTTCGGGTAGTTTTCTTTTGTATTCCACTCCTCGGGAATCAGGATTGTGACTTTTCTGAAGAAGGCTCTTTTTCTGGTCGCACTGTATAAAGCAGTTGACGCACTTGTGAAGAGTTCCTGCAAAGTAAAATAGGTAGGACTTAGAAACCAAGGAGACGAGTAACATTTTGTTCATAGTGAAATACTGATTTCACACGTAAGAATTAAGCCTACCGTGCCGTGCCGTTCCGAATTGCAATTTTCATTTCACACGTATTAATTTTATCATGCCATACCGAACCAGCCTGTAATTTTCTATTCTAGCTTGATGGCCACAGCCTAGAGCAGTTCAAGAGGGCACACGTTATTTAATTAGTGTGAAACTGGCGCTAATCCATGCCACGAAAATATTTTTTTTGTAATTGATTTTGCATGTTGTTTCTCGTAAGATTTTATTTCAGTTTCTTTTAATCGTAATATTTATACATATTGTGTGATAGTACTTAACCATTATTATAAAATGTTTGAGGTTTAATACAAATATTTTTCTGTAAATATTTTCAGTTTTATTTTCATTATTACCCTTTAACAACTTTGATTTGTACTCTTTGTAATCTTTTTTACAAATAATTTGACGCAATCCCATATCTAAACCAATCCGAAATCCATGCATCATAAATGTCATTTTATTTTAAAAATTTATTACATATCTTACATTATACAATTGTGGCATTATTTAGCACAGTTTAATTATTAATTTATCATATGTAGTTTAAATTTCATTGCAGGTCGATTTGTATTCCTAATTATTTTCGGACTGTAGTTCTGTATTTCTCCACAATTTTCATTACAGCTTTAGATTTTTTTTCCATTTTTCATCAACTTACACGTTTCTGAGTGATTTACAATGTTTTTTCCTGGATGTTTTTCATTTTTGGGACTGCGATACTTATTTGCATTGTTATATCTTCACTTATACACAATCAATTTTCCATTAGCCATCCATTTAACATGTCAAAATCTTTTTCTAAGTTTGAAATCATTTCACTGTAATCGTAATTTATTGATATAAATCGGTATACATCAAAGAGATAAATTAAAAGTTTATTAACACAATCGCTTATATTGTTTACATATATCAAAAATAATAATGGTCCCAATACCGAACCTTGTGGCACTCCATATTTTATTTCCTTTTCATTACTGTAACTGTCTGCTAGTTTCACTAATAATCTTCTATTTGTTAAGTAGTGTTTAATTAAATCATATATTTTCTCTCCTAATCCTATTTTTTTTCAAATTTTTTAGTAATATTTCCTGATCAAAAGTGTCAAAAGCTTTTTGGAGTTAAATTTACACCATTCCTCCATATTTCTTTTCATTCAATACTTTTGTATTAACAAATTATGTTAATACCTTTGTATTAACAAATGAATGTTAATACCTTTTTATTAACATTCATTTATTTGTATTAATAAATCTGTAGTTTCTTTTTTTTTATGTATATCCGTATTGTAACTTTTGTAGGATTCTGAACTTTTCTAAGAATTGTCTTATTTTATTTGAGAAAAATTTTTCTACTGTATTATCTACAGCAGATAATAGTGAAATAGGCCAATAGTTGTTTTTATCTGTTTTTTTTTTCTAATTTTATTTTGTAAATAGGTATCAGTACTTGTATCTTAAGAATTTAAGGTCGTACTTCTTTATCAGTCATTCTATTAATCACAGTTGGAAAAACTGATGTATTTTTTTAAATGTATTTTGATATATTTTCTTTAAGTTGTTTAAAGTGGCCTATTGTAAATCCACCTTTAACAGTTGTATTTGTTTCTTTCATTTCAGTTATAATCTAAATAATTGTTGCCTCATTTGCATAATCTGTAAACATTGTTTTGTCTTTATTTATCTTTATTTGTAATGTAGGTATCATTTAAATGTTCTTCATTTTTGTAATTTTGCAATCGTATTGCATGTTTCCTTCTTAATCCATTTTTTTTCATATTTTTTTAGTAAAGTTCCTGGTCAAAGTGTCAAAAGCATTTTGGAAGTCGATTTACGCTGCTCCTACATATTTCTTTTCATCCAATGCCTTTGTTATTATTTTATTTATTTTTATTAGCAAGTAGTTGCTTATTTTGTGTGTAAATCCCCAAAAGCCAATTCATTTTTGGAAGTCAATCCAGTTCGTTTATTTATAAATTCCTATTTCTTTCAGATTGGTCTTTTTCATTTGCTGCTGTCCTTCACTTTATTTTCAAGTATTTTGTCCTTTTCGTTTTTAATTTTCCAGCACAATTAATATTTCTTCCATTTCTTTATTTTTTCTTCATTTCTTGATTTCTTGTTGTATGTCAATTTTCGTTTGACTTACATAGTTCAGTGTTGTTATGTCATTTTTTTATTTTTCATTAATTTTTTTGCATCTTTCATAGATTTTCAATAATTTGTCCATTTTCTTCTCTATTCTCGTCATTGTAGTTTGCAATACCAAAATAATAATGCATTGTCTGGAACCCCACACAGCAATACCTAATCGCAGAGGCGTAAAGAATTCATAGAAATTTAGTTAGATACATTTGTTTTAAATCCGAACTCAATAGAGGTGATTATTCCTATGAAAACCTGTGTGTTAAATTTGGTATTCCAACTCTTGAACAATTCAGACAAAGTATAGGATTAAATTTTTTACACAATCTGATACACGGGAAAATTGTCTCACCAGAACTGCTCAGACATACATATGCATTTTTATTCCCCAATCGCAACTAGGTATAACGAACGCTACATTTGGCGTCTCCAGAGCCAGAACAGAGTATAAAAAGTGCATTTATCATTATTATTTTCCATCCTTTTGTAATGTCACAAGCTAACCCCATTTTGTTCTTTTTTTGTTTGGAAAAAAAATGTTATGAAGTGTTTTTTGTAAACAGGCGCAACTCTCATTGGCTCTATCATGACGCAGAAAGCCTGCTGAACCAATATTTAAATAAATAAATATAGATATTTCGTAATTTTGACTTCCATGTACATCCTAATTCTTGCCCTCCTCCCCCTCACGCACTTGTACACCAATTTTTTTTTTCCCACTGGAACCTGTACAATTTTCCTTACTGTTTTTCCTTGCTTCACTAGCTTCTCACACTCTTGACCTTTTTTCTTTACTTGTTTCCTTCTCAGCAGGCCTTACCTCCTTTTTGCACCTTGTCTACGTCATTTCCTTCTTCTTCACTCCTACAATGGCTGCCTCGTTGATGTTTTAGACGACACTGCATGATGTAAGTTGACAATATTAACGATTTTTCAGGAAGCGTTTTACTTTGTTCGTATCAAAATACGTTGCATTTGACCTTGTATTCTTGCAATATGATGTTTAATAATTGTTTTTAATAATTGCTTTTAATATTATAGAAGTAATGTTATGAATTGGTGCTATGTGGGTCGTACGTGACTGATTTCGGAAATGTAGGCAACCTTTCCTTTCTGAGGATGGCCACGCCATTGTGGTCGAAATATAAGTAGGTTTTAATGTTTTTGTTGTGCTCACGGCTTCTTTTTATGCGATATCTGGAACTTGCACACGTCACCTTTTTTATGCTTTTTCTACTTTATTTCTGTTTGTTTTCCGTTACTGTCTTTTTTTCTTCATCTGTTTTTTGGTCGTCCTCACTGTTGGGTTCACCATCCTTTTCTTTTCCTTTTTCCGATGCTGTTCGCCGTGATCTGCATCTTATCCATTTCCTCTCTTCTTTCTCTTTTTTTCCTGTCGTATTCCATGTTTTTGAAGATTCATCTGTACATCTGCAGTGATAATTTGCTTTGCATTTACCACACACCACGTTGCTAATAATCGCTCGTTAGCCTGTTTCACAATCACCGCAACGCATATTTGCTTTGATCTTTCATTTACCTTATCTTTGGAATTAATTCCGTTATTTATCTTTCATATTTTCCGTTACGTCACTTGTGAATTCCTGTGTGATGTCAAATGTGATTTATGAGGCTCCGTTATGTCACCATGTTCCACAGCTTCTACCATGCGAAACATATGTTCGAAGCCTTAATATAATAATAATATGATAACAATTTGTCCCGATAGCGACAGGTCTGGCAAAGACCCTGGGATTACTGATAACCAGCCTAAATTATAAATGGAAGACAACTGCATATGGCATGGCATGGGGAAGGTGAGGGGATTTGGTATGGGAACCGAATGCCTTACCACCAAGGTTAGACCTGCCAGGGTCTCTAAGGCCCGCGATAGCATCGCCAAACGTATTGGACAAGGGAGATGTACAAATTGGGCCAATAATAAAAATAGAAAGGCAGATGTAAAAGTGAATAGGCCAAATAACATCGCTATGAAATTCAAAGTACGGTTACGGTATGTTCTAAAAACAAATGCATCCCAACTTGGGAATTGTCACCACCATAAAATAAATAATTCAGAAATTATATGCACGCAGGGCGCAGGAAAAAGCATGTTTGGATGAACCGCTGATTGCTAGCCGAAGTAAACGGTGGAATTAGGGACTCAGTGGAGAGTTCTCTGGGCGGCGAAGAAAGGGACGAAAATGACGGTGCAGAAACTGTCTCGTTATCGAGAGAGTTCCAGACTGGCACAACTAGCAAAGCAAAAAAAAAAAGATTTCCTGGAATCAAGGCGAAAATAAGGCCTTGTATGATATCATGTGCAATCCTGGTGGTTTCGTTACGTAACATGTGATTTACCGTAACTTGTTCGTTCATAAATCTTCATTCATCCGCATTCATTTCGTACTTTTAAATTTGAAATTACTTCGAATTGTGGAGCATATTTTATCAGCAACCATCTCATGGCCACCTTAATAATAACAATAATAATAATAATAATACTAATAATAATAATTAATATTATCATTAATATAAATAACAATAATAGTAACAATAACAATAAAATAACCAGTTTATTCACAAATGGAAAATGAACCAAAAGGACACAATTGTCACTAACATCGGTCCTAAATATAGAAGTGAATAGTGAACTACAATAAAATAAGATGAAACATTGGGCATCAACTGGAGCCATGTCTAAGTATAAATAAAAAATAATATACAGATCTATATAAATATAATACTTCTCAAAGTGTGGTGTGTTGCAAAGCACCTAATTACAAATTCCGACGTACAAGGAATTGCAGGTTAAGAATCGGTTTATAAAAGATGGAAGGGAGCTAGCCATGACGATAAACTCTATAGCAAGGCATTCCAGCTATGGCACCATGCGGTTGGGAAAAATAAAATTCGACAACTTTTGTGCAATGAGAATGGCACCAATTTAAGAGGGTGCCCCCCCCCCCTCTTGTGCCGTGTTCAGACGCCTGGAGTTTAAAGGAGTGCTCAAATTTAACCCAATCCTACCCTACGTGACGTATAAATCCACTTTAAGTCTATGTAGTTCAAAGGAGTCTCATTTAGAACTTTAATCCTGTCATGGTAGGGTACATGATAAAAACCCTTAAGTGCTTTGGTAAACATACGTTGGACCGAATCAACCGGTTCAATATCCCTACAAAGGTACGGGGAACATACCTGAACAGCATATTCTAACTGGGGTCTTACTGCAAGGATCACTTGATTTGAATAATTTCCTAGTCATTGCAGACATTTTTCGGGTTGTGTTAACAATTATTTTACAGTTGATACTGAGACTTAGATCTCATGAGAACCAAATACCGACGTCATGGACAATATTTCTTTGTTGCAAAGGGGGGAGGGGGTTTGAGGCTTTATGCCATGTCGACAGTGAGGTCATTAGTGCCAACCTCAGTAACAGTGCAGTTTTTCGGGTTGCCACTACACCACACATTACGGAGATGCTAAGCAAACATTAAATCTAGGTCATCTGTGCTTTCTGAAGAAATTAAAGAACCCGGGACAGGAGGACAGACTCGTCGCCCAATTGCGGCGCTAAGGTTCACGGATGATGGAAACAGCAAGGAGCACCATCAATACGGTGACAGTCAATTAGCACGTGATGGACGGCTAAGTAGTCAGCAACACCAATGACATTTACAAGGGATGTCACCACTCAAAGGAAGCAATGAGTAAGGATGGTGTGATCAATACGTAACTGGGCCAACACCACTTCTTCTCAGTGACTGTGGCAACAAGTCAAGTGCCGAGTTGGACAGGTCCTTTAATAGCCCACAACTTATTGTCATCTTGTTTGTCCAAGCGCAGCATGCAACTTCAGATGCAGAATTGGAAAGGCAGCCGAGGGAACGAGGCCGACATCCCTTACGAGAGGACCAGAACTGCGTTTTTTTAAAGTCACCTGTCGCAACTAAACACAGTGAAAGCTCACGCCATGCAGGGTTATGACGTCATCTTTCTTAAAGGCAGTTTGGGTGCGGTCATATAACCTTCCCGTTGTGCTGGGCGAAGCCTGGGTGACGCTGTTTTGTTTCTGGCATTTGTGCAGGTCACGGGGACAGCTGTAGAATGCGGGAAGAAAGATGACGTCGTGCCGTGCTATTCAAACGGGATTTTCTCTAGCGACTGCGAGCTAAGCACGCGTCGTCGATGCTTAAAGCAGGCGTTTTAAAAATTCATATGGCTTAAGCATTAACTCCTACTGACGTCGGATACCTCTTAACAGCAATTCCACTATCTAATCTAACGACAAAAAAATTCAGAGTAGGAAGGTTTGGCATCCTTTTAAGAGCTTCCCCTTATGCAATATAAGAATAAGATAAGATAAGAATAAGATTTATTTGCACAATAGCAAAGGGAACATGGGTAGGACATGTCACTTACTCCTGTCCAGCATTAAAAGATCATGTATGCAGATCACTATGTATGTATAAAAGACTACAATGTATTCATGGAATATTAAAGACTTCTAAATAGAAAGGGGTGTTGCCCCATCCGCCCTTCCCTAACCCTTTATATTCGCACTGACTCCTGTTGCCTCATCAAAATTTTTTCGTCAATGACAATACTAGCTGTAGTTGAAGCAAATCGAATTCGAAAGACACACAGAATTCTTGCTTATTTTTCAGCATTGTTCATTCGTGTTCCGTTCATCAATCTATTGATGCCACTTGACGATTATAGTGTCCGCAGCCTATCTTGAGTTCGCCGCGGAACGAACACAGATAATCGATTGTACGTTTTTGGTAGCAGAGTGCCGTGTTGATATCCAAGATGGTTACAAAAACAATGGCGGCCATCGACTAAAGTCGCTCCCTCCAGGAAGACGTAGCCGCTCATAAAATATATACTTGCAGGACTCAAGATACTCCGTGCACACAGTAGTAATTTATCGTTTCTCCGTCTTGTCGTGTAGAAAAGTAGCCCTAATACGACGCATGCGGACACCAATCATTAGTACTGAACGAATTAGTTTGTGTTTTCTAATAGTGGCGTATTACGACAGTATTTCAGCAAGCTAGATTTGATTTACTCTTTTTTGGACAACCCGAGAATTACACTACTGCTTTTCTTGTTAACATCTGACTTTCGACAATTAGGTTAGCTGTAGATTATAGCTACGCTAAATTAAAAAAAGATTTATAAATTTATAAAAATAAATAAATAAATAAATTTATTTATTTATTTTTAAATTTAGATTTATATATTTATTTTATAAGATTTATTAATTAGGTTACCGAATGCGAAATCATCAGATTTCAACTTATGAAATACAACAATAAAGAAAAGGTGCACCAATTTTTCTAGGAAGACTTTTCGGCCTGTTTCTGAAAACTGAAAAATTGTCCTGTCCATTTCGTTACCCATGCGGTATTTGTCTATCTGGTGCTGTTTTTGTCATATGCCTAAAATACTTCCATATTTCGGGTAGTATCGATTTTTTTTGTTTATGTGGTTTTCTGTGGTTGCATCATCTTGTTTTTATAATAAAGGTCAGTTTTATTAGCTAAAATTTCATCAGGTATGGAACAAGGGTTACGGCAAAATATGAAGGACTTGCCAGTGATAAAAAAGTGGCCGTTGAAATAGCAGATAAGTACCGTGTACAATGTTAATAATTTCCATAAAATTGCGATAAAAAGAATTGGTAATTTGTTTCCACCTTTTCTTTTCTAATTATAATTTTTCGATGTATTGTACTGCTACTGATGAGTATTGAGAACATGTGTTTCATCTATATCATTAAAAACGTGCATGTGTTCGTGCGCATACCCCTACACCTCTTGAACTAAGGCACCTTGAAAGATGAGAGTAGCGCCAAATGAAAGATAATTAAATTACGCTTCCAATAGGCCTATTTTCATTACTAAACTTGCTTTTTTTTACTTCAAAAACGAAAAAAAAAGCGCTTTGAAAACGTAAAAGGTTGATCAGGCAAATTTATTGTTCAGGCAAACTTTTCTGAATGCAACAGGTGGCAAAAAAAAACTAAAACTACGTATTAAAACTACGCTTTGTATAGGCCTATTTTCATTGATGTAACTTGATTGTTTTAACCTCAAATACGAAAAAAAAAACGCTTTGAAAACATAAAAGGTCGATCAGGAAAAATTTTCAGAATTTAACTAGATGGCAAAAAAAAAACTAAAACTACATAATATTAACTACGCTTTGCATAGGCCTATTTTCATTGATGATATAACTTGATTTTTTAAACCTCAAAAACAAGCCAAACAACGCTTTGAAAACATAAAAGGTCGATCAGGCAAACTTACTGCTCAAGCAAACTTTTCTGAATGAAAATTGGTGGCAAAAAAAAACTATATCGTCATACTATACACATAGATATTAAAATTGGTTTTGCTGTGATTGACTGGATAGCCTACACGACAAACACAAAAGTATACGATTTAAAGGGTGTCAAATATTCGCGTTTCTGAAGCACGCAGGTGCGCGGATTGAGCGAGCAAACCTAAACTAAATCTTTTCAAAGCGTTTCTCGTTTTGTTGCTCATTCTTTCATTTAGCACTACTCTTGCTTTTGTAGGGGTAAATCCAGAAGAGTTGGAATACAAACGTGCAAACAAACAAAAAATCGCACGTTTTGAATAATGTAAATGAATAAATGCGTGCGTGCTGAGGAATGTGATGAACCAACTATGAGCAACAATTACAATCCGTTTGCGCGAAATAATCAGTACATCGATTTTGTGATGCTCTGTGGATCAAAGAAATGTGAAGCATGGATCGACGCCACTGGAGCGAGCGAAAGTATACGATATGGTTAATGTGTAATGTACACACAGTCTAGTCTTAGTTCTAATTCGAAATTGAACTCAATGAGGAGTGTTGGAACCTCATTGCACAAAGCCAATAGGCTATTCCTCCTATAGATCGATTTTCGAATTAGAACTACGATTACACTTTTACAGTTAAAAGAATTGGATCCAAATTACAAGGGCTTTGTACTGCAATTTTGCGGAAATTTTTTTACATTTTAAGAAATATCGTAAATATCATTTAAATATTTTTTATCGACTTACTTTTATCTTTGCTATGAGAGGTTCCCCTTCGCTTTGCTTGATGTGTGGAGCAAAAGCAACAACAATCCCTTCATAACCATTATCCTTGATAAAAATGCTTGAACATTGTACCGAAGAAATTAACAGGAACAAACCCAAGATACTTAAATGTTTCCTAAATGGCAACGTTCTCTGTGTGGATGGCAACGTTCTCTGCTTTCTTATATTGCTATCCACCATGGTTTGAAAAGTTGTGTTCACCCGTATCCGGCAGTTGAAATTTGTGGACACGGTGTTGCTTGCTACCAGGTTCTGAGAGCTTTTGTAATCTGCTGTGCAATAAGTCATTGTCAAACCTTTTCTTTGCAACTGGATTTTTTTTTCAGTGCAATAAACACGTGAACGTTCCTTTATCTCAATGCACACGCACAGATACGCCCGTTGCATGTACAAACTGATAACGTCAAATGTTAAGATAATTTGATGTTCAAATCTTATCTGCTGATTGACAGCGCTTTATGCAATCTCCGTTCCTCCTTGATGATTATTACTGATTAAATTGATAAAATACGAGTCATTACTAAAAAAGGCAAGGTGATGTCAACAAAGATTAAATGCCAATCTCAGTTAATTTTGCCAAAATAGGTCGTATTTTGGAAATCGATCTGTTATACCGGGAATGCGTAACAGATCGAATTATACATTACACTGACAAACTAGTAATACTCTGCGTTTGTAGTATTGACTAAAACGTGAGCAGCGTTTGATAATTTTAAATTAGCTTTAAATCGAGTGTAGTCTTGTTTCATTTTTATCGTTTCGATTGAATTGACCGTTCTTAGCCTCTCCCGGTGTTTGGTCTTCTTAGTGTTGCAGACGGACCATAAAAATCGCAATCAGTAGCAGACCAAGTAAAAAGTATGGGTTCTAACTGGTGCTTTCACATGCAGTGGAGCGTTTCTGCCGTCGTCGCGGGTAGTTTTCTGAGCCTAATCGTGCTGTGTGAAAGGTGCCTTCGATTCACATGCGCTAGTGGCGCGATTTTCTCCAACGCTTATCGCGCGTTTTGTGGTCCGTCTGCACCCGCCCTTAGGTAACTTTAGGTTCATATCACGTGACTGGGCTAGTCCAATCAGACGGCCAAACAGCCGTTGTTCTCGTTCGTCATTGGCTAACTCATGGTGACGTCACGGCAAACAGCCATTGCTCATGGTTTAAATGGCACGTCATTAAATATTAAATTGTTTGAATTCCACAATGTTAACGGGACTTTTAATTTGGTTGTTTAATTTGCGTATAATTAGACCTATTCTGTGTGTTTAATTTGCATGTAATTAGGCCTATTTTTTGGTTTGTTTAGTTTGCGTATAATTAGGCCTATTTTGTTGGTTTCATTTGCGCATAATTAATCCTATTTTTTGTATATTTAATCTTTTTATAATTAGGCGTATTTTTTTTTAATTTGCGTATAATTAGGCCTTTTTTTTTTTGCTTAATTTGCGTATAATTACATCTATTTTTTGTTTGTTTAATTTGCATACAATTAGATCTGTTCAGTTTGTTTGTGCAATTTGTATTAGCGATAATTGGCTAAGCCAAGTCCTTAAAAGAGCCAAATTATGCAAAGTAATACTTCCCTAAATCAGAAAACAGGAAGTAGAACCCCTAGCGCTATCTGGATTCGACTTTCTAAATTAGTACTTCTCTCCCTGGCATAAGTATATAGAATATTATTACAGTAGTATTCTGTTCTAAACTATTCAACCCTTCATCAAATTGTAAAGTTTGACGGTATTGTCCCATTCGAATGCCTAATAACAGTCATTATCCAATTACCTGCAATTTAGGGTAATTACCGCATTCGAGAAGCAAGGAAGTTGGAAACATTGGCCAAGCCATCGAACGCCAAATAAAGCAACAAGTTTACCATAAGAACTGACATTCCATTATTGTGTAAAATTGTATCCGATTGAGAGGCACGAAAACGGACTATATTAAAAGGTTTTGAAGCCAATGGACAGACACTCGCAAAAGGATGCTACAAGCGGCGGAGACGCTCTTTGCCGGCTTGTGGGACAAATTCGTTTGTTCGATGTCTCGTTGTAAAAATTCATGTTTGCAAATGTCGTTGAAGGAGAAGAAGTAAATTCACTTATTTTTTTGCAATCGAGAGTCGACCATTGAATTTATAAAACGTATCGCTAAATCAATACATTGGCTACTTAATACAGCAGTGTTACACTGCATCATAATTAATAGCCACAGACACAGCCGACTGATACCAGAAAACAATTTCAAAGTAACCAACTTTTCGGTAAATTCGTGTGTATCTCTTTCAAGGGAATAAAATTATGTGGTCGACGGGGAACAATCACGTTGCTCAACGTCCTCAAACAAAGCAAAAGATCGTGAAATAACGCAAAAATACAAGCGACATGCTGAATCTTATCTCAGTCAACCAACACGGATTCAGATACGGTCATTCCACGGTTACCAACCTCTTGCGTTTTATCATCAGATTTCTAACACATCAGATCACAATAGCCCACTTGACAGTCTCTGTAACGATTGCATGAAGCCTTTGAGAAATTCCCACACTCTTTGTTGCTACTTAAATTTAATCAGTGTGGTGTTGAAGGGCCTATCCTTAAAAGGCAATTAGATCAATTTGGTCATACATGTTCTACTTTTGGATCACTTACACAATGAACACAAGAATTGCGGTGAGAATACGATGCGTAGACCGCCATTGTTTTGCTGGAACGCGAAGAAATTGATGCCGACAGATAGTACTTACCAATTTCGACTCGCAGCCGATTGAGATACCTCTGTTGGTTTTGAGTAACTCAAGCGTCGAACGGCCTTAGCTGGCCGACAGAATAGCGGCCAGCTAAGGCCGTCGGACGCTTGAGCTACTTACAGCCAACAGTGCTATCTCTATCGAGTCGAACTTAATAAGTACTATCTGTCGGCATTAATTTCTGCGCGTTCCAGCAAAACAATGGCGGTCTACGTATCGTGTTTTGGTGATGCAGTAATTAAATTGTTGTATCGGACGTACGTAACGTATTCTTACCTCATTTCTTGTGTTTACTTATTGTGTAAGTGATCCGAAAGTAAAACATGCATGTCAAAATGGATGTAATTGCCCTTTAAGGGAATCTGCAACTGGTTATACATTCGTACACATCGTGTTGTTGTCGCAAGCTCTCGCTCTACACCTGCCTTTTTCTAGTGGTATAGTCCAAGAATCTATCATCATCTCTTTACTTTTTTTAATCTCTTTCAATGATTTTGGGCATTCTACCAATAGCCAAACCATTAAATACGCAGATGATTTAACTTAAACACTATATATGGACCAACTAGGACAGGGAAGTTTTCCCAAAAAGACGTTCGATATCGTTTACTGTTGTTGTGAAATGTGGTGCATGCCCGTACACCCAGAGATATCCTTGGTAACGCATTTCGGCCAAACAAATAAAACTTTTCCATAGTTTTCCATAGTGTGGTGTGCACAGTCGACACCAGTCAAGAATCCATTTTTCTACAAATAGTTTGACCCAATTTTTCAGTCTTCTTTAGTCAATTCCACAGTTGAGTTTGAGTTTTTAATGAGTACATGTTTATATGGTATAATCACACTTTCACCGTGAAGGGGAAATATGAGGATAGCTTTATACAAAAGTATACTGACATTCGACATCATTCCCTGGCTTCATGTGATGATCGTTTTACCAAGAGTGGAGTGAGTGAAGAAGGATGAGTGAAGATAGAAGGAAGGAGAATGTGATTATGTGACTTATGTGGAATGCTGCAATGCAAACCTAACTGCACACCCTTATGCTTTCTAAAACTGTCATACGCCCTAACCTTGTACTGTACAAGTTTGTCGCCCTTGCTATTCCTCTCACCTTGACAATCTTGAAAAGTGCCAGCGTAGACTCACCAAATTGTGTCCAGCTCTCTGTAAACTTACTTACTCCGACCGACTTCAGCGCCTCCATCTGCCCTCCATCTCCATACAAGAGTGTGAGGATTGCCGAAGCGACCCACTGACGCAACCTCACTCAGTCGGCCTTCCGAAACACAGACGCGGATTTGAGTGCGAAACGCAAGGTCTCTCCTCATCCAGCTCTCGAGATGACAGCATCATGATCTCAAGTATCCGGGCAAATAAACAACGTTTTGAACTGTCAAAAGAATCTCATCAAAAGACCCCTGGAGTCTTCAAGGGAAGACGCTTTTCTTTCCTACCAGCTTCTTCTTGGTCTTCTCAATATTGATTATTCCAATTTTTTTCTTCTTAGACCTAACAGTACTCGAGGACATCGTTTCAAATTGGGGGGAAAATTAACCCGGCTCAATATTAGGCAACGCGTTTTCTGTGAGTCGGTGATCAAACCGTGGAATTCTCGGCCCGGTTCTGTTGTTTCAGCACCCAACCTCTCTTGTTTCAAGGGTCTGAGTACCTCATGACAGAGCTGTTTCACTTATATTTAATTTTCTCTGAATATCAAAAGCGAACATGGGATCAATCACAGTAATGATAGATTCGAGTGAATTTTAAAAAGCGGTTACGGGATACAGTAGCTTGGGTGCGGTTACGTCAACACTGTTTACTGTAAAATCAAGTGCAGGGATGACGAGGAGTTTTACAGCACACATGGGGTCAATCACTCCTGTCATGGCCACTACACGGTGCCGTATTGTCAGAAGGAAAACTCTTATAGCCCATTCACACCGCGACGATATAAACGACCGCTAAGTTACAACCGACAGTCGCTATGACAACCAGTCCCTCAGGCAGTCGTTCGCTGTCGATCGTAGTATACGCAACTTTTCATTTTTGGTGTTGCTGACTAACGTCACCCACCACCTACAGACCAATGGTTGACAAGCCACTACGAACACGATTGGCGAAATGCAAGATGGTGGCGGAGAACACTTTGAAGCTTCGATTAATGCTCGTTGCTTACATGAACATCGCTTCAACGCGATAATTATAGAGAACAGCTAAAAACTTGTGCTGTATTCAATGGCGGTATGCTTTATTAAATAAAACGTAGAATCACAGTATGATTGGTCGTTTAGGCACAAAGTCACCATGTAGCCCAGTTTTGAAAAGTAAGCGTCCTAGCTCTACTCATTCTGCAGCGTTGATTGGTCCGTTGTTGGTTGTTCGTTGGTCGGTCGTGCTGGTGTGACAGGGTCTAATTTTTAGAGCTGTTGGTCGCCGCCGTTCCTTGCTTTTTTTTTTAAGTAAGTAAGAAGTTTATTACGACGGCTCGAAGTTCATGGTGAACTTGTGTGTGCCGTATAAGGCAGGTACAATATATGGCTCATGATAACAATAATATGGAGGTAAATATAGAACAGATTATTTGTTGACAAGTACTATTTTGAACATAAATCCATAGTAGGAATCAGAAACAAAAATAAACACAATGTAGCAGTTTAAGTACAAAACAAAACCAAAAAATAATAATAATAATAATCACTAAATGCACATTCCACATTTATGTATGTGGATACATACATGTAAATACTACGTAAATACAACTATATTAATTAATCTTTTTTTTTTTTTAAATTAGACCGAGTGTTTATCTGGGCATTGTTTAATCGATTTCTTGATTAAGTAAGAAGTAGTCGAATAGTTTATTTTTAATCTCAGTTATCCCATCAATTTGGAGTAATTCAATAGGGATTTCATTAAATATAGAAGGAATTTTATATTTGTTTGCTCGTTTGCCATATTGGTTCTTGGCAAAAGGCACTTCATATCGATATGTGGTTTTTCTGAAATAATTATTCTTTATTGCTGAGCTTAATTTGTGGTCACAGTTAAAATAGTTTTTTAGAATTACAACGAAATCTCTAAGTTGTTTAATTTTGAGTATTTTTGTTTTCCTGTATATTTGTTTAGATTTTAAATTTCCATATTCGTTAAAAAGAATTTTTACGATTCGGTTTTGCAGTTTTTGCAGTCTATTTATGTGGTAGTTAGCAGCAAATCCATATATTTCAATACCATATCTAATCAAGCTTTCAACCCAAGAATAATAGATCATTTTTTTGCTTTTTATGTTAAGGAGGTGTCTGATGTGATAGAGACTAGGCATAAGTTTACGTAAATTTTGTGCAATTTTATCGATCTGGCTTTTGTAGGTCCATTGTGAGTCGATTTGGAATCCTAAATAAGTTGCTTCACTTACGTTTTTAATTTTAAAGCAGGTAGTATCACAGTTCCTTGTCGTACAGAATTTAGAGTGAAGGAAAATGTTTTTGACAGAAAACTTCGGAGTGTGCGGGGATTTGATAGTCATACAGACTGTTTTTTCTTCACTGATGAAGACTTCATTTGTTATGAACCAGGAGTTTATTAAGTCAAAATCATGTTGCAACATGGACAAAAGTTTATCATATTCATGATTACAAGCAAGGAGGAAAATATCATCTGCGAAAAGAAAAATGTCACAATTTGTAACAATTCTCTCAATATCATTTACGTAGATAAGGAAAAGTAAAGGACCCAGGACTGAACCTTGGGGGACCCCATGTTTAACATTTAGAAAGTCACTATTTTCCTGGTTTATTCTGGTGCATACCTTGCGATCGCCCATGTAGCTTTTCAGAATATGGAGTATCTTTCCACGTAGCCCAATGCGGTCACATTTACTAAACAGAATATCGTGGTCGATCGTATCGAAGGCTTTCTGTAGGTCAATTAAAATACCACCAGCCAGTTTTCCGTCATTTAATGCCTGAGAAACTATCTCGTTTATGGCTTTAAGTGGGTCACTTGTACTCATTTTACTTCTGAATCCAAATTGCCTAACGGACAACGACGAGTTTTTATTAAGGAATTTAGTAATTTTGTCTGCAAAGACCTTTTCAATTATCTTGTTAATTGTTGGTAGCAGTGAGATTGGACGGTAATTGTTCATATCAGATTTGGAACCTTTTTTGAAGATGGGTCTCAGCATCTGGCATTTTAAACGTTGAGGCCATGTTTCCGTGTCAATAATTTTGTTTATGAGTTTAGAAATCAAAATTGCAGAGTTGAATTTGCTATTTAAGAAGTGTTTCAATTTGAAGCCATCAATGCCACATGAGTTTTTATTTTTCATATTTGTTAGAATAGAACAAACATCGTCAATAGTCGTATGAAATATTCCCATTGTATTAGTATTAGATTTATTCGTTATAATCTTTTCCTGAAGTTTCCTTAATTTGTGTGTGTAGCTATTGTTTAATTGTGCGTTATTTTGCTTCAGGATGGCAAAGCGATTTTGGAAGGTTTTTTTCAGTTTTGGGACCTGGTTTGCAAAATTGACGTTAAAATCATTTCTTACTTTTTTTCTTTCAACTTTGTGAAAGGCTTTATTTAAAGACTCGTCAATATTTATTTTTCGACGGCCTAGAATTTTGTTCACATTTTCCCACATTTTTTTAGAGTCAGAACGACCCTCATCAAATAGCTTCTGAAAATGACTTTGCTTGGCTTCGTTTATTAATTTATTAACTTCAGTTTTCAGTTTCCTATATTCGTCTATTAAACCCAAATTGTTTGCTTTATTTGCGACAATTGATTTCCACAGATTGTTTTTTTCGTTTATTTTATTTATAATATTTGAGCGTATCCAGGGTTTTCTAGCTTTGTTATTTATTTCTTTTTTATGATTACTTAGAAATTTATTTTGACTATAAAAATTATTTATAATTTTGTGCACTTCGTCATAGGCTATATTCACATCATCAATCTCGTCCAGAAAACGCCAATCTTGTTCATTCATTAGTTTAGTAATTTTAGTATCATCAAAAGAATAAGTTTCATTCTTCTTATTTTCCCCATCAGTGTGTTTGTTAACGACGTTTTCAATACTAAGTAGCGTAGGATAATGATCAGATATTTTTTTTTCCCAGACAAAGCCTGTAGAAGCACGAGAGTTTGATCTAACGGAGATATGATCGATACATGATTCCACCAACTTATTTTTTATAATTTCTTGTCTAGTGGGTATGTTGATTTTTTGAATAAGGCCGAAAGAAGCAAGCAGATTTTCGTAATTTTCGGTGGCGCTTTTGTCGTGTTTAAGCTTAGCTGATCTCAAAATATCAATGTTTATATCACCCAATAAGACTAAATTCTCAATTTTCTTTTCTTCTTTTTTAAGTACTTGTTTTAGTTCATCAGTAAAGAGTTTTTTACTGGTATTTGGTTGTCTGTAAATAGCAAGTATAAGAATTTCAGAGTTCGATAATTTTAGTAAAATTCTCAACCCATCATTCGTATCACATTTAAAATCAGATATTTCGTTCTCTAAATCTTTTCTAATGAAGGCTGCAAGACCTCCACCTCTAGTGGTGTCCTCTCTTGTAACAAAAGTGCTATCATAGTTATTCAAAAAATATAATTTAGTTTCATTGCTTTTTATACTGATTTCGGTGATGATCCCGAAAAAAAATCCCATAAAATTTTGCTAGACTCGATCACTGAAGTAAATTCGCTCCAGTTTTTCCGTAAGCTTCTGATATTTAGGTGAAGTATTTTAAGGTTTTGGCTACGTGAAAGTTCATTTATATTCAGTAGGCTATCATTAGATTTAATAATGTCGTTCGTTTGTCGTGGCAGTGTGAACCAGCTAATTGACCACAACCTTCAATTCGGTATCCCTGGAGCTACCCTGAAATAGGTCACCCCTACCAAGAACTTTATGGTAGTCGGGACTTAGGTTAGATTCAAGAGAAGAATTATAATGGGAGATAACCCTTTTAGTTTGTTGGTCACAACGAGACTGTGTCATCAGATCAATCGGCCTTAAGCAGGTCTACTTCACACTGAGGCGATAGCCGACTATATATATATGATTGAAGGCCTCACTCCAGCAAAACCAAACCAATGAATATCTCCCTTCCTATTCATTATTTTTCGACCAAACTTGACACACTTGAGGTTTCTGCTTGTAATACTGCTTATTGGGGTCATAAATATTCATGTTATGGTTCACGATGCTAACTAGGCCGAAAATAGCGTTGGTGGTTTCTTTGATATAAGTTTAATGACTATGAGAGTGCATTGGTAATAAGTCAAATAGTCAATGAGGGTCGTTTACTCGCGATATTTCCATGGAACAACTGCCAATAATTACAAGTACCAGTATTTTTATCCATCAGCAATACAGGTGTAACTAGAAAATCAAAAGACTTTTGGGCAACGGTTGGCACTAATTACTATCGTAAATCACTCGGTTCATGTTCCCTGATCGTACGCCTCCAGATTCGTTTTTGATAGCGTCCCAATCAAAGCCGATGCACAATGCTGGAGCGTTGTTTGCGTGCTATGCATGCTTGCGGCGTTTAGTAGTAAATATTATGTGTAGACCCTGCTCGTAAGCATAATGTTGTAAAAGCGTGTAAAGTGTGCGTGGCCTATCTTGAGTTCGCCGCAGAACGAACACAGATAATCGATTGTACGTTTTTGCAGCAGAGTGCCTTGTTGATATCCAAGATGATTAAAGCCGCCCCCTCCAGGAAGACCTAGTCGCTCGAAAAATACTTCCAGGACTCAAGATACGCCGTGCACACAACAGTAAACATTTCATGTCTTTTACTTTTCATGCACAAATTAAAATGCACTTTCTTTTCGTGGTGTTTTACTATGGTTTATTGTTATAAATCTATAAATATATAATCTAAATTTGTTGTATGTTTTCTGCCACCTTCCAGCACGGAAATGGCCAATTTATGTTTTATATTATTAAATAAATAAATAAATAAATAAGTTAATAATAACTGGAAGGGTTTGCAACTTGTAATTATGTGCCTTAGTCAGCATCTCGTCAGTAAACCAGTACTCGAAATTGGTGACATCCACGGAGAATGTGTACTAACGTGGTAGCAAATTTACTTGTCATAGTGTTGATAAAAAGTGTGATAAATATTGATAAGCAACAATACCAAGTAAACAGGTAGCACTTCTCTGATCTCAAGTCGTCGTTATCTCGGCACGGCTTTGGTGACGTTGGAAGGAGCACGTAGTCAAGCGCCACACCAATTTTGACGTTTTACATAAAACGATGAAATTTCAACGAAGCAGGCAGCCATTACAAACTGGTACTACATGAATGCAGGAGCCGCTAGGGCTGAGAAGAAAAAAATCAGCTCCCCCCCCCCCCCACTTGCGCTGTTTTTAAGCTGTTCTGTGTTTCTCACCCCACTAAAACACTAAAACTTACAAAAAAGATGAAAACTCTTGGCCTCCACATTAAAATGTAATGCAGTCTGTTTTGTTTAATGCTGCCTCCTTCACCTTGCGTTTTATTTGTTGAGTCCACTCAAACTTTCTGAGTCTCGAAATATAAACCACTTCCGAGCTGCAAACCTTGGCTAGCCACGGATCCGCCTATTGATTCTAGGAAAATAAGTACGAGGAAAAAAGGTCCGCGTAAAAATAAAATCGGTAAAGATATCCAATGAAAATAGGTCTGGAAAGAATGTTGTGGACAAAAAAATCCATGAATAAAATTCTGGAGAGTGTCGTGAAAATCTTGCGAAACTCAATACCCTGCCTAGTGATATTCGAGCCAAGGCAACTAATCTAGCCTAACCTCACCTATAATCACAAAACCAACACGATAAAAAATAACACGGCATAAATATTTCTTTTCTTTCCCAGATCTTTTCGCTTCTGATTTTCTCCCCGAATTTTCTGTTCCTGGAAAACCAGAATTTATCACCAGGATTTTATCACCAGGATTTTTTGCTCACAGACCTTTTACCAGTAGATCTTTTTTCCAGTATGTTTTTATCACGGACTTTCCACCCAGAACTATTTTCCGAGGACTTTTTTCAGAATAGTTTTTTTCCCCACGGACTAGTATTTCGCACACGACGAGACTTCCTAAAATCTCAGTCTCGTCTCGATATTAACCATGGTGGTCTCGGGCTCGTCTCGTTTCGTGACCTGACAGCTAACATTGGCCCCAGTATCGTCGCCGGAGAGTTCTTAGTCTCGGTCTCGGTCTCATCACCTGAGAGCTAACATTGGCCTCGGGCTCGTCTCGTCACCTGAGCGTTAACATCGGTGTCAGTCTCGTCTCGTTTCGTCAACTAAGAGTTAACATTGATCTTGGTCTCGTCTTGTCACTCGAGAGCTAACATTGGTCTCGGGCTCGACTCGTCTCATCACCTGACAGGTAACATTGGTCTCGGTCTTGTCGAGATGAGATGAAGCCAGTGTGCCGAGACCCCTCGTAGAAATCTGTTTGTACTAGCGTATTTCTTTTGCAGTAACGTATTTCTTTTTACTTCTTCGTAATTAATAGAGAAATAATATATCTTGTTACATCTAAAAATGTTTTATTCTCCTAAGCTTTACAGCTGTTATGAATTATGAAGCTGGGTGATAATCAAATCAAATTAGGCCATGCGTTGCGTTATTGTTAAATTGGTTTTCAGAATGTACACCGCTCTTGCACTAATTATGTGTGTTATTTGTCACTAACTTTGTAATTTTTGACCGTGATTAAGCCAGATTGTAAAAGGCACGAAAGGGCGCACTGACATTTTAAATAAAGTTATTAAAGTTAAAGAAAGCATGGGGATTCACAATTTTGGTACTAGTTTCAATTTCATTATAAGACGCGCCGTTGACCATTGTCGTGACAGATTCTAAGCAGCCTTATTCGTTCGTTAATAGCTCAGTGAACACAACACTAGCAGAGATAACACAAAAAAATCAGAAGGTGTCACAAAGGAAGAGACAACACGCTAGTAGTGATGACGAAAATCAACACGGGCGACGGTGCCACCAACGTAAGTACATGTTATCAGAAGACACACACCTATTTACACAGAAAAGGGCGTTTGTATTGGTTGTATAATATACAACTTGTGACCTTTTCATTTGCCTGTCAGGAGGCTTCTTTTTACCAAATCTCACCGCGCCGCAAATTAATTGCTTGATTCCGGGCGTTTGTAAATTATAACTGACAAATAAACCTTTCGGTTTTTTCGTACATCATTTTAAATTTTCTATTACAGCTTCAAACCGTTGAATTAAAACAAATTTTTATTTCGGCGGAAAGTTGAGTCGAGACCAAACGGGACCTCGGCCATTAATCCTCGTTTTTGTCTCGACACTACTGGTCTCGGTCTCGTCTCGTATTTTAACCTACTGGCCTCGGTCTCGTTTCGTCTCGACTTTCGAGACGAGACGCGACCGAAACCGAGGCAAGTCCCGTCTCTTGCGAAACCCTCTCACGGACTTCCTTCCCACCCATCGCCCAGCTTGAGCAGCTCTTAAAGCTACCGGCTAGTAGGCTAGACAGAAGAGCCTGGAAAGCCCTGTCCTGTAAAATCTTATAAAACGGTTACAGATGAATGTAGAAATTACAAATGTTAAATTTTGTTATTAATTAAAAAAAAGTAACATACAACTGGTAACTAATCATTGATTTTCTCCTCGTTTGGCGGAAGAATACATGGCGTCGTTAGCATAAATTGTCTCCAGACGAAATGGGCAACAAACTATAGCAGCCAACAGCTTCAATGGTGCACTTCTCAATGTATCATGACCCCATTTGGTGACATTTTGATGTCATCCACCCACTGTCGGTTCTCGTACGTGCATGTGTCACTGCAGCGAAATTCCACCACATCTCTTTTTACTGTAAATAATCACTCCTATTATCAATACGACGACCAAAAGTCCACCAAGGCTAGCACCAACTGTGATGACCACCGTTTTGTCATCAGTAGTGTCGGGTAATGTTGGTTCTGTGGTTTCACTAACAGTTATTGGGTCCGTGCTAACGACAGCATCAGTGACACTACTTCCACTAGTGGCCACGAACGGCGATGTAGCCATGTCGGGTGTTAAAATATAGACGTTACCACTAACATCAACGATGTTGGAGAGTTGTGATATTTGATTGGCTTTGTCCACTGCCTTTAGGCCAACGTACACATTGGTCGTCGAGGATATGCCCGGAAGTGACGTATTTAATGTTTCTTCGCTTCCAGCAGGTAGAGGTACAAGCTCAACAGCCAGTCGATCGCAAATGTCGAAGTTTTGCCTCAGCTTGGTCGAGTTGGACGAATATCGGATGATATAGGATGAAGCTGCAACAATTAAAAAATGAACACGAATATAACATTCATGTCGATAAATGTGGCAGTCGACGGCGCCCACAGAACGGCAAAAAGGGGTGGCTCGAAAACTCACAAAGGACAATCAAAAATACAAAAAGGTCAATCAGTGACACAGAAATCACCACACACGTGCACTGGAGAGAAATCTCTTGTTAACATTTTACGTTCACAGCAGTTTCTCTCAACATTTTTTCTCTGTGTAAAAAGGGCAACCAGCCTCGGGGTGGAGGGTGGGGGGGGGGGGGACGAGCTTGAGCCCTTCTATATCGACACGTTAGGGGCACAAGTTTTGTTTCATATGTAGACTGCGTCTGAGGCCGCCACGAGTTCCAAACACAAAATTTGTTTGCTGGTTCCTGATTGGTTTATAGGTTCAGCCACGGGAGTAGAGTTGGAATTTGCAACTGTCTTTCACAGCCATGCTATCGCTTAACGCTACGTCTGAATCGAGTTTTTTCCCATATAGTTCCACGCGAGGGGCATTTGCGCATCTCGGCACATGCTCTGTTGAGCGAAATGCCGCCATATTGAAAGTTCAGTTTATTCATGGCCACTAAACTAACTGGCCCGCTCTACAACGATATTAGGGGGGTAGACAAAATGGCCGCCACGTCTGGTTCATTTCGTCGAGGTGTTGTTCGAGGTAGCAACTTTGTAGGGTGCGACGCGACATCTATTGCCGGCTAGTGGCGGTTTTCGAAATAATAATTTAAATTTTTACGTAGATTTTGGTGGGCAAATTTTTTATTATTTGTAAGAGTACTTTTAAATGGTGTTTAAAAATATCACTCAGCCACAGTTAAGCTATTTCACTGCGTTTGCAAAAAAAAAGCAACACGTTCGTTGGCAGTTTTTGCGGTGGGTGTCGCCCTCGGTTGACAAAATGCGGCAACTCAATCGCATCAGCGGCACTTTCGGCGGCCATATTGCCAACCCAGTCACGTAATGCTATTTTTCATTCAAGATCCGGCCAGTACTGTGGATAGCCCTGGTTTATTTTAACCGATGTAATAACTCGAACGACGTCGTCTATTTTCTACTGCAGAAGAGCGCTCCGGAACACGTAAAATCGATTGTATGCAGTTAAAGGTGCCTATCCATCAAATGACAGGTTGCAGCATCTAGCGCCGTCTACAAATTATTCAGTTCCGTAAGTACTTGATTTCAACACGCGAAGGAAGGCACAAAGAAATTTCAGTTTACACAACAAGCAAGTCACATTCCTCCACGTGACTGTAAAGTTGGTGCGTGCACGTGCAACAGGGAGCAGGAGGTCAAGGTTTTACGGTTTAAAATCTGCGTTTCAAAACGGTCGATATATTAAAGAAAAGCATTCGTTAAGTCGTTAGGCTTAACTTCACCGCTTGCTTTTGGTGCACATGGACGCGACAACTATACATTCAATAATTAAAGAGGCACGTGCCTTGTTTGTTGTGTAAAAAGAAATTTATTTGTGCGTTCCTTCACTTTTTGAAAGTAAGGACTAGACAGAACTAGATAGCTGCAAATGGCTGCAGATGCTGGAGTTTGTCATTTGGTGGCAATCCCCCTTTAAGCACGTTACTTCAAAGATTCGTATGCATGTTTAATCCTGATAAATCTTAGTTTCTAAACCTTTATTAAGATTTATCAGGATTGAACATGCATACGAATCTTTGAAATCCGTATGCAAAGATAATGAATGCGGTAATAGGCAACAAATGAAATGTATTATAAATAACAACACGGATAAAGAACAAGGTACAGCAGTAATTTTAAACATTGGAACAACATAGTTG